>JACXGI010005032.1:0-42497 GCA_016801175.1 Esox masquinongy | reverse complement strand
TCCCTGGCTGTGTGTTTCGGGTCGTTGTCATGCTGCAAGACCCAGCCACGACCAATCTTCAATGCTCTTACTGAGGGAAGGAGGTTGTTGGCCAAGATCTCGCGATACATGGCCCCATCCATCCTCCCTTCAATACGGTGCAGTCGTCCTGTCCCATTTGCAGAAAAGCATCCCCAAAGAATGATGTTTCCACCTCCATGCTTCACCGTTGGGATAGTGTTCTTGGGGTTGTACTCATCCTTCTTCTTCCTCCAAACACGGCGAGTGGAGTTTAGACCAAAAAGCTCTATTTTTGTCTCATCAGACCACATGACCTTCTCCCATTCCTCCTCTGGATCATCCAGATGGTCATTGGCAAACTACAGACGGGCCTGGACATGCGCTGGCTTGAGCAGGGGGACCTTGCGTGCGCTGCAGGATTTTAATCCATGATGGCGTAGTGTGTTAGTAATGGTTTTCTTTGAGACTGTGGTCCCAGCTCTCTTCAGGTCATTGAACAGGTCCTGCCATGTAGTTCTGGGCTGATCCCTCACCTTCCTCATGATCATTGATGCCCCACGAGGTGAGATCTTTTATGGAGCCCCAGACCAAGGGAGACTGACCGTCATCTTGAACTTCTTCCATTTTCTAATAATTGCGCCAACAGTTGTTGCCTTCTCATCAAGCTGCTTGCCTATTGTCCTGTAGCCCATCCCAGCCTTGTGCAGGTCTACAATTTTATCCCTGATGTCCTTACACAGCTCTCTGGTCTTGGCCATTGTGGAGAGGTTGGAGTCTGTATGATTGAGTGTGTGGACAGGTGTCTTTTATACAGGTAACGAGTCCAAACAGATGCAGTTAATACAGGTAATGAGTGGAGAACAGGAGGGCTTCTTAAAGAAAAACTAACAGGTCTGTGAGAGCCGGAATTCTTAGTGGTTGGTAGGTGATCAAATACTTATGTCATGCAATAAAATGCAAATTAATTATTTAAAAATCATACAATGTGATTTTCAAGATTTTTGTTTTAGATTTTGTCTCTCCAAGTTGAAGTGTACCTATGATAAAAATTACAGACCTCTACATGCTTTGTAAGTAGGAAAACCTGCAAAATCGGCAGTGTATCAAATACTTGTTCTCCCCACTGTATGTGCTGGCAAGTACTTCCTGGTTGAATGAGCAGTGTGATAAGAAGCAGCTTCGAGATACGCTTTGGTGAGGACATGTCATGAAGGAAATAGGCACAGGTTGGACTTTAGGGAATTGGGAAGGGAAAGACATGAAACCAATAATATTATAAACTATTAAATAGGGAGACAAATAACTATTATGTTAATTTGGATCCCTTGGTATGACGTACAAAAGTGCATGGTAAAATGTGTGAAGAACCCCCCCGCCCCCACTCCTTTGCTCTCTCACATACAAACACACTGCTAACATATCACCTGTACATTGAGTAATTAAGTGGCAGTTTTGGTAAAAACTCTTATGTTGACGTAGACTAATGATGATCGATGGTGTTAGACCTTTAAAGAATATGAAGTGATACATCACAGCCTTAAAGCTTCAACAGTCTCTAACTACACCATTATTGCAGTCATATTTTATATCTGTAATTAGGGCACTACTAGAGGGGCAAGGCAAAATGTATTTTAATTTTTTTCCTAAAGAGACTTTTTTTTATATACCTCTGTCAAAGCCAGCTTAAAAAAAGATTTGTGTGTGATTGTATAAACCACATGGGGCAATGCTAGCAGGCCGTAAAGAGGCAATAAAGAATGTGCTTATTAATCGAGAAATAGTTAGATAAACGGAAGAGGGTGTAGCTGGGAATCTACCATCATGCTGCCTCTGTAGTGGATGCTGTTTAAGTTCACAATAGGGTGTGTCATTCTATTGTACTGTACATATACACATAATTATAATCACAAATTGTCTGAATCCAAGCAATCTTATCAGTGTAATACAGGTCTAATTTGAGTATACAGTATGTGTGTTTGCATAATTTACAATGGAAAGACAAAGACCGTCTCCTGGTATCTCCTCCATGCTCTTGAGACTGTACTGGGAGACACAGCAAACCATCTTGCGGCGGCACGTAACGATGTGTCATCATGGAGGAGCTGGACTACCTGTGCAACCTGAATGGGCTGCAGGTACCGCCTCATGTTACCAGTAGTGACAAGGACAGTAGCAAAATGCAAAACTAGAGATGAATCGATCAGGAAGGATGAGGAGAAAGCAATTGTCTGTGGCCACCAACTGCAAAACCATTCCCTTTTCGGGGTTGTCTTGCTATTGCCTCTCCAGTGCACCAAAAAGAGGTGATGATTAATTCACAATCGCTTATACTTCCTAACTGGACAGATTGATATCCCTGATGTTTAACTGACTTGGTGTTATACTGTGATGATTACATGTTCCCTTAGTTATTTTGAGCAGTGTATTTCAGTTGTTTGGACCTCCATAACAAAGAGAGCCAAAGATAACTACAGACAACTTTGGTGATGATGTAGTACACAAAAGCACCACTGGGTCTCGTACCATAAGATAAAAAGAGATATGAGATAGTATAATACACATTTTATGTATATATATTCTTTCTACTATAACAAACTGCTTGTTTTCAATCTTGCAATCTTCCAATTAAACTTTGCCATTTTAGAAAGTGACAGCTGACAAAAAAAACATGATTGTGGGTGAGTTTGCCAATAAAAACATAGGTCAGTGACTTCTCCTGAAGAGCCCTTGACTGGAGTACTACACCAAGCTACAATATCTGATTATAGACCATAATAGACTACAAGGCTGTCTAATCTCCAGCTGGGATTAGAGAGTTAATTACTTAGCAGGACACCGGTAATGCAATCAGGACAAGGATGACCTCCTGTCTTCTAGACAGGAAGAGAGAAGAAGAGAGACCATCAGACTCAGAAGTTGAATAACTGTCTTGGAACGTCTGGCATTAGTTACCACGGTGATGAGGCATTCTGTCATTGCTGTGGGCTCCTTGATGGCTCATTGGCCAGGTTAGACAGCTGCATTTCTGAGTCTAATGGAGACGTGTTCTTCACAGATTTTGCGGATATGTGTATGTTGATACAGTAACTTTACATTTGTATCCCTCTTCTCACATTAAAGCTAAAGATACAGACTTACAGATACAGACAGGGAAGATCCAACACAGCCCACATGTACACACATGCATGCAAAAATTCCCTTTCCATTCCCAAGTCCCAAGAGTGGTGCTGCTAAGTGTTTTCCTGAAATGAAAGAGTGAGCTGTGTTGTGTTTCAGAGGTGGTGCCTTGTGTGAATGCACAATGATCAAAGCATTTACATAATGTTACATTTAAGTCATTAACAGACACTTTTCCAAAGTGATATACATTTTGGAGTGCATACATTCTCATACTAAATTCCCCCGTGGGAAATCGAACCCACAGCACTGCAGTTGCAAGAGCTATGTTCTATCAACTCAGCTACACAGGACCAAGCAGACAAACAGTGTGAAATTAACAGCTGTCTTTGCTGTCTAACGCTCTACAGTCCAGATAGCCCCATTACATATCTAGTACCTATTAAAATCCCTGAAAATGCTTAAACAAATGTCAAAGGTCTTATCTGATGAGAATCATTTGAAAAATGTCAGTGAAAAGAGAGACTGGGAGATGACACAGACAAAAACACAGGCAGATAGGTGAGCCTAATTAGACCATTGTGCAGAAAGGAATAAGAGGATCACTGGATGTTATGAAGAGTAAAAAAAAGTGAAGTATCTTTGCCTGTCAGAGCTATTGGCCTAGGTGTAACTGGCTCCCCTAATCTGTCTCTCCTTATAATGAGCATTGAGAATCTAACAGATAGGCTGGCAGGTAGGATTAAGGATTCTCAGGTTTATGACTTACTGTAGTCTATTGTCACCATCTCTCTACACCAGGATCACCAATTGAATTTCAAAAAGATCCCATCCCCACAAAAGCTGATGATGTAAGTAATCTTATCTTAACAGAATGGCTGCTTGGGGGCACTGTGCACAAAGCAGCATACCCGTCATTTGGGCTACTAGTGGAATACACTGTCTCAATAAGTAACACACTTAGCATGAATACAATAAACTGCATCTGGATTTGTCATTATGCCCAGAGGATGAGAAATGGGGGAAGCTGACAACCCCATAATTAAAGGGGAAGTGCAATAAAATCTGTGCCACTTGGATTTTAGCAGAGGTTACAGCACCCTTACCCACCTGCGCCCATGTCTGGGTTGCCTTGTTTTTCTTTCATTGTGGAACATAAAGTATTTTTAATGGAAGTTCGTCCTCTTAGCATTGCAAGCACCACACTCTTACCAAATGTGCTACAGGGGAATTCCATAAGGACTAAAGCTATTTTAGGGTTAGGGTTACAAATACGGTTAGGATTTAGGACAGGAGTTGGAAGAATAGGGCCTATTTAATTTGGCCTGTGGGAGATTTTAGTTTAAAACGAAGGAAAGAAAATAATGTATTAGGTATCATTTTTGGTTAAAGAAAACAAACAACAACACCCCAGGCAAACCTTAAATGTATGAAACTAGATTAAAGTATGTAGAAATTGTAATTGACCTAAACTGCACATATTCATATAACTGCTCTTTTTCTGGCTGAATTGTTTCATCCTGATGTGGTCAAATGATTGCTTATTTTAGATGTACGGGTTAGGTTAAGGGTTAGGGGCTAGAATAAGGTTATTAAGGTTCAAAATCTATTCTTGGTTCTGTCAAAGTGGCCAAAACTAGAAGTACTTGAGTGTGTGTATGTTTGTTTGCATTGTAGTTGTTTTAGATATGAGTGGTGAGTAAAGATGTAGCAGTCAAACTGTTCTAGTCATATTGTTTGCGTGATCCCATTGAGAGTCTTCAGAAATAGCAATTCTTCGGGAACTCACTTATATAGTATGACTACACATCAGCTAGACATATGCTTCACATTCTGACAAGTTGGAGGGTAGAAATTATTATCAAGAAATTGTCTTTTTGGGCTGATTTAGTAATCAAAGATATTTTTTGAGAGTCCTGCGTATGGGTTCTGCATCACACCTTTACTGAAGCTTCCATATGGAGGTGGAAAATTATCTTTTGGCTATTGTTTCTTTTTTCAGTCTACTCTTGATACACAAAATGTTATACACCAATCAGCCATAACATTATGACCACCTGTCTAATATTGTGTAGGTCCCCCTTTTGCAGCCAAAACAGCCCTGACCCATCGAGGCATGGACTCCACTAGACCTCTGAAGGTGTGCTGTGGTATCTGGCACCAAGACGTTAGCAGCAGATCCTTTAAGTCCTGTAAGGTGGGAGGTGGGGCCTCCGTGGATCGAACCGGTTTGTCCAGCACATCCCACAGATGCTCGATTGGATTGAAATCTGGGGAATTTGGAGGCCAAGTCAACACCTTGAACTCGTTGTTGTGTTCCTCGAACCATTCCTGAATGATTTTTGCTTTGTGGCATGGCGCATTATCCTGCTGAAAGAGGCCAAAGCCACCAGGGAATACCGTTGCCATGAAAGTGTTCACATGGTCTACAACAATGCTCAGGTAGGTGGTACGTGTCAAAGTAACATCTACATGAATGGCAGGACCCAAGGTTTCCCAGCAGAACATTGTCCAAAGCATCACACTGCCTCTGCCGGCTTGCCTTCTTCCCATAGTGCATCCTGGTGCCATGTGTTCTCCGGGTAAACAACGCACACGCACCCGGCCATCCACGTGATGTAAAAGGAAACGTGATTCATTAGACCAGGCCACCTTCTTCCATTGCTCCGTGTGCCAATTATGATGCTCACGTGCCCATTGTAGGCGCTTTTGGCAGTGGACAGGGGTCAGCATGGGCACCCTGACTGGTCTGTAGCTACGCAGCCCCATACACAACAAACTGCGATGCATTGTGTGTTCTGACACCTTTCTATCAGTACCAGCATTAACTTGTTCAGCAATCTGAGCTACAGTAGCTCGTCTGTTGGATCGGAACACACGGGCCAGCCTTCACTCTCCACGTGCATCAGTGAGTCTTGGCCGCCAATGACCCTGTCGCCGGTTCACTGCTTTTTCTTCCTTGGAACACTTTTGATAGGTCCTGGCCACTGCAGACTGGGAACACCCCACAAGGGCAGCAGTTTTGGAGATGCTCTGACCCAGTCGTCCAGTTGCTCAGATCCTTACGCTTGCCCATTTTTCCTGCTTCTAACACATTACCTTTGAGGACAGAATGTTCACTTGCTGCCTAATATATCCCACCCACTGACAGGTGTCATGATAACAAGATTATCAGTGTTATTCACTTCACCTGTCAGTGGTCATAGTGTTACGACAGATCGGTGTATATCAAACAGTGAAAATGTTTAAATTTTTCAAATTCCATATCTTGAAGACTAACAAAAGAAATACCACCCCAAAACAATATCTTGGTATTTCAGATAAGTGTTGATAGTCTGTTTCCCTGCTTGCACTTTGGTGTACAGTATGACGCAGAGCTGTGCATTGGGTGTTGAGCAGTACGTCAATCCAGGTGAAAAGGTATATTGTGCTATGCCAGATTTCTATGGATCAATAGCAGAAGAAAAAGAATAATTCATTTACTCACTTCCCTCGGAATGAAGAGAAACCAGTAATTCATATTTCTCCCTCTCATACACACTCCTCCACCGATGTCACATGCATACACATACTCCACCGATGCCAGTATTCATTAAAATCAATATATGAGGAAATGGAAAGAATGACAATGTGAGAGGGAAAAAAATCAAAGATGATCCACTTTAGCTTTGTGCCAGTTGATTATTTTGTGGTTTTGCATTGTTTATCTTTGGGTTTATATATCTTGACCTGCTGCTAATTCGAAGCAGTAGCCATAACATTTCAAAGCCCACTGTGGTTGACCATCGATTCCTTCATGCATAGAAGTGCACTGTTTGGTAAAAAGTAATTTGCTATACCAGTTGTTTAGAATTCTCTGTGTCTAAGAGATGCAGTATAAGATTAAATTAAAGCCGCAAGAAGTATTGATAGGCTTCAGTTGTGTGCAACACTATGCCACAGTCAGGACAAATTGCCTACAATTGGTTACTTCTGCACTCCCAACCATGCTTGCCAAATATCAGAACTCAGCATGGAACATCACGTAGAATTCTTGACTTCAATTTTCCATGTATTTGTGTACCAATTTTGACTGACGTTGACTGCTCTATACCGTACTCTCTACAATCTGTTTTAGCACAAGAGCTTCTGTGATATCCATCAGCTTTGGTATTTTGCACTGAGGTACCCATATTGTTAAACTTATATAGTCTTGACAAGATTCTAAGTAGGACTCTACACTGATGAGAGTATAAATGTTTCAACAACTGTTTTCACTTTACTAGTTTTTATAGCGAACGTTAACTAGCAAACGTTAACTACATGCATGGTGAACGCTAGCTAGGCAACTTTACAAGCCACGATAGCTACAACAGTAACATTAGCTTATTAATGTTTAAAGTATCAATGCCTTTCACACGACATGCCAACCAAGCTATATAGCTAACTTCATATTTTGTCTGATTTATATGCATTTATGTACTACGCCACACCCACAATAATGTTTTTGGAAAATGTTGGACCATGTTTTTCAACTTGTCTGTATAGAATTGTGACGAGAGTGCTTGATCCATAGATGGCACATATACAGTTACATGAAATTCGGTCATTTGGTATGATAGGAACTGCATTTGAAGCAGTTTTCACAAAATCCAAAATGGCGGAAAATCCAATAGGGCAGACTTTGAGTCCCACTGGCAAAAATGTTCCTTGTGAGGAGGTTGACCTTTTTATCAACTTTCAAGACTCTAGGTCACATGGGTTTGAGGTGGTGTGCTTCCAAAGTTGGCATATTTGGAGGCAGGTCACAGCACCACTATGAGGACAATTTGTAAGGCATTTCATCAGCAGTTGTGGACCTTGGGCATGTACTACTATGTACATCAATGCATACAATTGTAGTTGAAACCTTGATTTTATTCTCAACATGGAAACTACGGAATTAGGTTTAATAATTAATGGGAGTGTTCCAGATGTACACTACGTAGCTAACAACCTCCTAACTTTGGCAACCCTCTATTATCAGCTGTTTCAAGTGGTAGGATTCATGTTCTAAATTTAAATGCACTTGAAAAAACCAGTACTTTTTGCTATTAAATACCCTTTCAGCTAGGCCCCCACAATTTTTTGATGACTTAGAAGACGTATTTCAAAACTGATGTTGACTGATAATGGGGGTTCTACGCTATACTATGTTATGTCAACCTCGTTATGCACGCAAGTGAATTTCACTTCCTCATTCAATCACAAGCATTCTAAAGCTGATAACATTAAATTTCTTGATATTTAAAAAATATGAAAAAAAGAATTTAGATGGCACAATGATTCATTACACAATGCAGTGTTTGTTTTGCCATTTGAACAGAAACTGAGTGAACCGTGTAGAATATTAGCGACGAGGAAATGCCAAAGGAAAATTGTTCCACATTGTTTGTCCAGGGGCTCGCCCGGTATGTCTTTTGTTGATCAATAGAAATTCTGCATTTCTGGCTGCGCTTTTGTATGCACCGAAAATGATTTCTGGTGAATAAATGTTGTGAAATACAATCATTCCACTATTACTGAAGATATATTATGGACATTTTATTTACATGCAATTACATTTCATTTAACAATCACATAGCCTTCTTAAGTAATAAAACCGCAATGATTACTTATGTTAAAATGTTAAAGGGTTTACTATTCAGCATGTTTCTGTGACTTGTTTGTGATTCAAGAGTCCATATATCAAAAAGACACATTTAGCCAGTTACTATGACAACATTTCCAGCCTACCAACTTCTGTTTAGTCATTGAAAGATTTCAAAAGGGCTTTTCTGACCAATCAAAACAAAAAAAAATACCAATATGTATCAAACTTAAGGATTGTTGTACACCTACTGATTTTGAATTGCAGAAATGTCACAACGTCATCAACCACTCACATAGCAACGCTTTAATGTTATTATGGCAGAGTAGCATAAGCCCCCTTAACCAAATTTTCCCCAGAGATAACATGATGAGAGATGTGATGAATGACAACAACCCATAACAGTCCCTCTCCCTCCCATCCTATGGTTCAGCCCCATTCAGAAGGAGGACAGTGCCACATTTAATAACCACCACAACAGAGACTTTCCCTTATCCCCACCTCTTTGCTCCCTATGGACAAACAAGTAAATTGGTTTTCACACCTGTTTGAAAGACCTTTTTCATATCATTTATTTTTTTTGGGTGTGGAAATCTTTAATAAGTTTTTTTCTAAATGGGCAATTATGATTTGTTTCAGCGTTCACCCATGGCGCAAATGTTTGTGTATATGTCTCTGTGAGTGAACTAGTATGGTCTTTTGGCACTGTTGCAGTGTCGCTCCTTGGAGAGGTGTCTTCTCTCCTATTTTGCTTGCTTCCCTTCCTGCTTCCTGGCCTTTCTACTTTCTCCATCCTTACCTCCCTCAACTCCTTTTAGAATTATGATGCACCCTTATTGCTGAAATGAATTTACAGACTAAAAATATGATCCCTGACACATCAACCTTTTTTACTGCCACAGGTTTTTAAAATACACTTTCTTATCAACACACAGTTTTCACACTTACTTTAGCTCTGTTCTTTTTAAAATCTCTCAATGATTCACAACTATCGGATTTTCAATAGCCACTCACATTCAATAACACTGCTCCACCAATAACAACACCTTGGCCTCTTATTCTCCTCAGTCTCATCAATAGCAGAAACTTAATAAGCACTCCTCGTTTTTAAAGCTGTTTCCATGGTAACCCTGGTTTATCTGCACAGAGGAAGCACCTCTGTTGGTGTCTAACCTTCTACCTCTTTGACTGCTCCTGCCTCAACAAGAGGTAAATGGGAGGATGACCTCTATTGACCTTACTCTCTCAGAGAGTACGGAGAGTAGAGAATACGGAAGGGCTTTGGCATTTCAGTGAAGAGATACAGTATATCTTTTACATTCACTGTAAAGTGCATTAAACCTACTTGCAATAATGTGTAGTTCATAAACAATTGATAGCTGTTTTACACTTCTTTTCAGTGAAATGGACATATTGAATTACTGCGCACCATTTATTCAATACCGAGCAATGTTAGGTGATTGGACATTATAAACTGAATACTAGCTATAAGCCACTAAAAACAAGAACAAACAGTTCGAGGTACATTGGGTTTGAGAGTACAGTATATAACTGAAATTACACAAACAATACATATTAACACAAAAAAGTCAATGCATTTCCTAGTTCATCCATTAGACATATTCGACAGGAAAATACCCCTGGTCATAATCAAGGTCTAGAGTGTATTTATCTAAAAAGATTCAGATCAGTCGAAGAATACATCTAGGTCATTTTAGTCAACACATTTAATTGTCACAGAAAAGGGGTGAAATCAATTTATTAATTTAGTCCAGGAGGTACAAAAGCTTTGAGTGTGGATGTCCAGAAAATGTTTATTTGTTGTATGCTCTACTTTGTTATTTTTTGTATGCTTACATTTTGGCCTAAGTGTCTTGGACTGAGATTCATGCTATAGAGGCTTCAGGAGAAGTCTGTGAATGTCTTTGAGTGGCCCAGCCAAAGACAGGACTTCTTTTGGGAGACCTAAAGATTGCAGTTCACTGATGCTCACCATCCAATATGACAGAGCTTGAGGGAATCTGCACATGTGCAAAGCTGGTAGAGGCATTACAAAGAAGAGTCAAAGCTGTGATTGCTGCCAAAAGCACTTCAACAAAGTATTGAATAAAGGCTCTGAATACATATATACATGAGATATTTACATAGTATTTTTAATATCACCGTCAGGTCATCAGAGACCCTTCACATCCATCCCACAAACTGTTTGCCCTCCTAACATCAGGCAGGCGGTACAGGTCTCTTTGTTCCCGCACCAGCAGGCTCAGTAACAGTTTCTTTCCATCTACTGTAACCCTGCTGGACTCTGTGACCCAGAGAATTCTGTGAACTCTGTGACCCATCACTAAACATACCCCACGCCTCTCAGGGACCTTGTTGCACTACTACCTTTGTATTACTCTGACACTGCCTTGCAAAGTCTGATAATGGAGGTTTTCAGTTGTTACAGATACGTGTCTATCTCGGGAACCTCATTGCTGCTATCTCTGCATCCCAGTTGCACATGCTACTTTACTCCTTCCATTTGCCTCCATTGCATATTTAGAATGCCATTTAGAATTGCCATTTGTACCCGCATAACTATTTTCCCACTTGTAACATACACTATACTTAGTACTTGTACATATTCTCCCCTCCTCTATTTGCCTTAATTGTACATTTAGTATTGCCATTTGTACTGCATTTGCCTTCATTGCACATCTATACATTCCACTGTAATATACATATACTTAATACTTGTAAATACTTGTACCTTTTCTGCCCTCATCTATTTGCACTTCTGGTTAGATGCTAACTGCATTTCGTGGTACTGTACTTGTACTTGTTCAATGACAATAAAGTTTAATCCAATCTAATAAAATGACACTCATTTCTAAACACTAGCTTTGTCATTATGGGCTATATTATGTAAATTGATGGCAAAAAACACGTCAGTTTTGTCCAATAATTGTTTAGTTAATCCGGTATAAAATTAGATTGTTTTAGAAAATGCTTTATTTCTACCAGTTTACTGAGTTAGGTACACTACTAGGTAAATATTATTTGTGTTTGGGTTGTTTAGCCCTGCATAACAAAGAGAGTCAGCGATAACTACAGACAACTTTGGTGATGATGTAAACAAGAGGGGTGCACAAAAGCGTCACTGGGTCTTGTACCATCTGATAAAAAGTGATATGACTTAGTATAACACCTACTTTATGTTTGGAAATATATTTATACTAGATCAAAACTAGTTGATAACACAGCTAAATATGGCGAAAGTGAATGTGTCATTCCGAAATATGTATGTTTTTTATGTGCATGTGTGTATACATATGCTGGTGTGTATATGGAAAAAAAAGAGACCCACAAAGAGAATCTAAAATAACATCACAGAGAAAATTAACATGTCTTCCCTATTTAATTATAATAGGCACATGTGATGTTTAAATGGCCAGTATGCTGATTTAGGCATTAAAAAAAAATGTTAATGTGTACTGTTTAAGAAGAGGCAAAATTAATTTTATTCAGGTTAAATAATATGGTCCCATCAGAAAAAATCTAATAACAAATATCAAGTTACGTGAAGATTGGTCGTTCATTAGTGTAAGAGCACCGTTTGAAGCCTTATTCCCATATTCAAAATATCTGAAAGTCCATCAAGGTGGAGCTAATTGGTCCCAATGGCAAAAATGGTCCTTAAGATGGCATGGACCTATCTACCATTAATTAAGTCTTTGTTTAATGAGGTAGATGCCGTGAGCTTGCGAAATTGCCTTTCTCAAAATTTTCCCCTTGTGGTCAAGTGGAAAATGCTTGTATACGGTCAGTGCTTGACTTGGGCTAAAATAAACACAGGAACTCCAAAATCGCAATTAGACTATGTTCATCAAAATGTATGTGTTAATAAGGCTTGTTCGAATAAGGCTTGCTCTTTTGCTTAGAAAAGGAACCAGAACGCTGTTTGCTTAAAATTACAAGTACCAGAACATCGTTCTGGCCCAAGTCAAGCTCTGTATAACGTACATCCAATCAAGTTTTTGAACTTGTGTACCAAGTTGTTTTATACTGTAATATGTTAGACTGCTTCTTATTGATATTCTAAAATATACAACCCCATTTCCAAAAAAGTGACGCTGGGTAAAATGTAAAGAAAAACAGAATGCAATGATGTAATCATTTTAAACCTATATTCAATAGAAAATAATACGAAGACAAGATATCTCATGTTGCAACTGAGAAATGTTATTGTTTCTTGAAAAATATATGCCCACTTTGAATCTGATGCCAGCAACACGTTTCAACAAAACTGGAACAGGGCAACTAAATACTTTAAAAGTGGCGTACTCCTTAAAAAGAAATTGTGGAACATCTCACAACTAATAAGGTTAATTGGTAACATGTCAGTAACATGATTGGGTAACAAATCAAAATTTGATATTCTATTTAGGAATCATGGATGCCACGTACTCCTGGCTAAAGAGAAGAGGGAACATATGGCTTATTATCAGGGCACAGTTCAAAAGCCAGCATCCATGATGGTAGGGGGGTGCATTAGTGCACAGAGCATGGGTGACTTGCACATCTGTGACAGCACCATTAATGCAGAACAATATATACCAGTGGGCCGCTGTAGCGGAAAAATATCTGATGTCATACATATAGATAGAGAACTCAGATGCCTGTGTGTACAGAGCATGATTTGAGACCTTTCTTTTGCCGACCTATGTAGGAGAAGCAGTTCTTTGATGACAGAGTCAAACGGTCCTAAGCCACGCCTTGGCTGTGGCTCACAGAAGCAGCAGACGTACACAACAGTTGCAAATACTGATAGCAGGAACCACATTAGAAGAAAATACGGTTGTGTTGTTTCAAAGAAACATTTGCCAAAACAGTCACTCAAATAGTGGAAAAAACTCAACCACACAACTACTCACATTGTTAAAAGACCTCCACCACAAATAGCACCTATAAAATGTATAGCTTTTGCCACTGGCCGTTTTAACAGCTTATTAGCCAGTAATAGGCTTACCAGTATCTACTAACTTACCATTTGGAATAGTCATAAGAATTGAGCAATTGCTAGCAAGACTGAATATGAACTTTACACAGCCAAAGCTATTTCATGGCACAAAAACGTTCGTTTTTAGCCCAGAGGACGCAGCATCCATGATTCCCAAACAGAATCTCAAATTATGATTCATCAGATCACAGGACAGTTTTCCACTTCGCCTCAGTCCATCTTAAATGAGCTCAGACCCAGAGAAGGCAGCGGTGTTTCTGGGTCTTGTTTATATATAGTCTCTTTTTTGCATGGTAGAGTTTCAACTTCCATTTGTGTATGAAGCAACGTACTGTGTTCACAGACAATCATTTCAGAAGTGTTCTTGAGCCCATGCAGTGCTGTCCACTAAAGAATCGTGTCTGCTTTTATACAGTGCCGCCTAAGGGCTCAAAGATCACGGCCATCCAATATTGGTTTTCGGCCTTGTCCCTTGCGTACAGAGATTTCTCTGGATTCTCAGAATCTTTTTATGATATTATGTACCGTAGATGATGAGATCCCCAAACTCTTTGCAATTTTACATAGAGAAATGTTATTCTTAAATTATTGCACTATTTGCCTGCACAGTCTTTCACAAAGTGGTGAACTCCTCCCCATCTTCATGTTAACTGAATACAGTTTGATAGTCTGACCTCCAAGGAACTTGCAATCCACGATGGTCTTTTATTCTATAAGGCCTTACTGTGCCACCATAGTACATGTGCAAGCATCAAGAAAATCTCTCACCAGAGTGGTCACTGAGACACCAAATGTATGTCTACCACTCAAACACCAGGGGCCTCATGTATCAACCTTGCTTACTTTTCAAACTAAATTCTGGCGTATGTGGAAATCCTACGATATGCGTGCGCACAAAGTTATTGGGATTTATCAAACTGGCGTACGCAACACATACGCATGCTTCCATTAATAAATCAGACCCATACTATACTTCTGCATACGTGAACGAGCTTATGGTCTCCGCGCAAAGAACGCCTCCAAATTAGCCCTATTGACAATGTAATTTCAGTTGATACACAAAGCAAGGTGGAGACTGGTCAGAAAAAATTACAAGAAAATACATTTCCCATAATCTGAACTTCAAATAATATTATCTGATATAGAATCTAAAAACAAATCCTTTTTCGAAACGTATCAAGTAGCCCGACAAACAGTCATTAATATTCCGCATTGCAAGATGTGGCTGTTGTAAATAAAATAAAGTGGTCAAAGATCAGTCAAGGTGGACGCGAGAAAGCGACACTGCTTACCAGAGTTAAGTGCAGCACTCCTAACCAGTGTCCAAACTACAAGAGGTGGGCAAAGTGTGACAGATATTTTTCCCATTGACTAGAAAATCGCTGGCATAATTGGCGAGATCTGAGTGGAAAGGGGACACCGATGTCGCTGTAAGATGGTTGCAATAAATGATAATTTGCCATTTGGATTAATCATAACATTTCAACTTCACGTTCAAGAAACATATCAATACAGACATGAAATAAAACTGAATTGTCAAGCCCAGTTCAAGTCATGTGGGCCTAGGACTAGCTGTTATTTTCGCTACAGAAGTATCTGCAGTGGCATGCCAGAGTGGGGTTGCGGGGCTCTGCAGTTTGGCAGAGTTCGGTATGGTTTCAATTGAGGACTGTACCGGGTCGTTGCGGTACAGCCGATGCTATCTTGCAAACGCAAGATCTGTTAAAAGAAATAGTAGCCTAGAGAATGTGGCCAAGAAAGTATAACATTTCAGAAGTTTTATAGAAGATCAATGACTCTTGGAAAAACCTTGTGTCATTTTTTAAAATGATTGTTCCATTTTAGTGAAATGAATTTTTCGTTTAGTGCAGCATAGCAATAGCCTAAAACTTTCATTTTGAGTAGTCCTATATGCTGTTTTATTAGATTTGTAGTGAATTAGCGAACCTATTTTATGTTCAATTCATATTCATTTGGTGGGAATTTTAAATAAGTCATTTCTGAAATGTATTGTCAATTTTGTCAAATTACAAATTGTATGCCAACCTGTGTGATAACGCTGTAGCTCAATCAAAAATGCAAAGAAACTCTAGGTCGTATAAGTGACCATCTGTAAATAAATCAGTATATTGTAGTGTATGGTAAAAAATACAATGTTGAATGTGTTTGCTTTACGCACATGCACATGGGGCTATTGTTCGTCTTGTTTCCAAACTATGGATATGCCCACTGAAAGGGCTACGTTTACAACCTATCAATTATAATAGTTATTGGATCAGCTAGCTTACAGGCGGTAGGGTTTTGACGCTTCCTACATCCGTAGCCTATAACGATGTTGCAGGAAACAGTTTGCACATTCCTGTTGGCTATTCATATTTCTATTGATAAGATTTTTCCCATGTGTTTCAGTTGACATTCCTCTACCAGCTTTTCCAAAATAGCATGGTATTTCTTCAATTCAACCGCTAGGCTGTGCATATGCATGGGTGGAAATTTGCGTAGAGATACACACACTTTCCCGTCAAGTTCAACATTGATAAATACCAACTTTTGCATCAAAACTGGCGTACTCATGTTTTACGCACAAATTTGTGCATACGCACGATCGATACATTCAACTTCTCGCACCTTTTCTTAAGGATAAACACAAGGTTGAATGTTGAGGCTTGGGACAGGACTCTTTATATACATGCCTTCCATACATACACGCACGCACACAGGCACGCACGCACACACACAAAGCTATTGCTTTTTCCTTAAATGTTATAACACTGCAGTACAAAGGAAGTAGTAGCATCAGCTAATCATAACTTTTTTCATGTTATCATGCAATCATCAAGAATCATAACTCATATTGTATTGCGCCACCCACTCTACAATATCTCTGTCTTCAGGTCCAGGGCCACCAGCCCAGCGAACGTCCTTAGTCCTTCCTTCATTGTTACGCGGATTCTTCTGCCTCGATGCAGTACATGCAGAACAACACGTTCTTGTAAAGGTGTTGTCAATAAAGATGAGAAGCACTGTAACGTCAGACTTTAGTAAAGCAAGGTTTCATATGAACTGACAAACAAATTATTAACAGAGGCTAGTTAATAACAAGTAGCCAGTTAGTACAAAAATCCCTACCTAGCAAGATAACTACTACAGTTCAATATTTGAACATGAACATTGTTTTCTTTTACTAAATTTTCAAACATGATGACCAGCTAACCTATTTACAAACAATAATGTAGCAACCTTGGTGAGGCCTCTACTTGCCCCTCCAAATGGGATATCACTGTATGGAGTGGTGGGTAGTGCGCCCGGCTGGGTGCCGGCTACTTTGGTGTCAGATGTGGGATTGGCCAGGATGGCCATCGGAGAGGTGTGACTCCATGAGGGACTTAGTGTATTAAAGGGTGAGGAAACTGAGCTTGTTGGTTTCCTAATTGACTTTGCAATGTTTTAGCATGTTTAGCCAAAGAATCCTCAGCTCAAATGTGTATCTTTGAGGGTAATTTCCTGACCTACAGTAGGGATTGATCAGTTTAATGAGTTGCGTAGTTCTCAGATATTCCTACTGGGATTTACAGATTTAGGAAATTAGAGCCATGCCTATGTCTCTAATTTTCAGTTACTGATTGCGGAAATTTTTGAGATATCATCTTTCCTTATATAACTTTTTAAGAAAATGGTTCAGTGGTCCTACATACCAGCTTTCATGCAAATCCTTTCAGCAGGCTAGGAGGAGACAAATTGTTTTTTCTAAACAGCAAAATGGTGAAAAAACATCAGTTACATTTAAAGTTCCATCATGAGGTCCATCTGTGAATAACTTTGCGACCATTCCTGGGGGAGATGTTTACTGGTATGGCAACATTCATTACTCTCAGATATTCCTTATGGGTTTAACCCACCTCAATTTAAATTTGCAGCTTTTGTACAAATTGTGTATCAATTTGTACAATATCAGCTTTTCTTACATAACTTTTAAAAACCATGGCTTAGTGGTTCTTCATACCAACATTCATGCCAATCCATTCAGCAGTTCAGGAGGACAGGTGTTTTTCCGAAAATTCGAAATTGTGGAAATTGCAATATTTTATGTACTGCAGGAAACTTTTTGGTCACCATGAGAAGGGGGATATCTGTAACTTGATTATGTGAGGACATTCGGTTCATGAGATATGATTACAATTGTTTATATTTTTTACTGAGTCCTTCGGTGCTTAGTCCCCTTACAATAATAATAATAATTATTGGTAACAATTACAACAGGGTTTCACCAGGGTCACTGCTGAATCCCGAATAATAACCATCCATACTATACATACAGTAATGTTTCACCAGTTTCATGGCTGAATCTCTAAAAAAACTAACTGATTCTGTCAGTTAGTTTCATCACTACCTACCTTGTCTTAAATAGTGTGGATGTCCACATTTTAAAAACACTGCATTAGACATGGCACTTCTGGAAAGGTTATGTACAAAGAGTGGCTTGCCTGCAATTCTTTATATGGGCATTAGAATGTTAAGGAAAATATATCTATTTTGTTATCTGGGAAAATAGTAAAAATATGGGACATAGATATGTATCATGCAATTGCATGCCGCCTGTGTTTGTTCATGCGGCTCAGCAGAAGAAGCCATGGAGTAGTATTGTGAAAGCAAGTACACATAATCAGATTTAAAAAGGGAGGCAAAAACAGAAGATAAAACCTATGTGTTTCAGAACAATACAGAGCTTTGTAACATCATCCAAAACCTCAAAAGGAACTAAATCACTGCTGGTATGACCAGATCACACAAACAACACTATTACCTGGCTCTTTATAAGCTGATTCTATGGAGAAGCGATTCACTGCTGTTTTCTCTTTTCAAAACAGGGAAACATCTCAGACTGAAGCTACAGGATTCCATTCCCACCTTTCACTACCTACGGTAATACTGTAGTAAATCAACACACTTCTTCTCAGTGATGTTTTCAGGCCTGGTTTTTAGCCACAGGGGCTGTAGATGGTCAATATTTTACTTACATTTATTTGGAGTTTGCATAATTGCAAACATGATTTGTGCCCTTATATACAGACAGGAAGGTTTTTACTATGAGGGCACTGAGGTCTGGATGTAATTCAACTCTCTCACGCCACAGTATGAGAGCCTGAGGTGACAGACCTGAAACAAACTCCGGCAGCTTGGAGTTGAGCTTAGCAGACCAACGGATAGCAGTTATACAAGTAAGAAAATAAAAATGCTGGTAACTGTTTTACAGAGACGGACAAAAACTGCAATTTCAAAATCATACCTATCAAGTTTATATAATTACTGCTTTACGCAGAGTTGTCTTCTAGCCAGACAGACAGCGATGTTGCGCTCAGTTGGGAGGCCCTGGAAGAGGTAAAGCAACAGAGGAAGTAAATAGAGAACGTTTAAGGCAGCGGTTCAACACTTGTCAGAAGAGATTTAAATGCAGGGAGCTTTTACAAAGCTCCCTGCATTTATATGTCCACGGTTGTTTTATCTACGTGCTCAGTACAGTACTGAATGTGCCTGTGCTACTTGTTGACTGCAGCTCAGACATTATCGAAAGCATCCCATTTTTTATATTAAAGAGAGCTCTGACAGGCAGTGGGTTTTATGGAGTTTAATCAGAGGCAAATCTTAGGTCAAACACAACAGTGAGGTGTGATATTTGTCAAGCAGATCCCCAAACAAAGTCTGAGGCCTCCGCATTCTCTTATTGCACTTGCTTTCTGAGCCATCCAGAACTTGATGGACTCAAGGTCCACACAGAAATACTGCATTCACGAATGAAGAGAACACTATATGCTTGTTATCTCCAGACCAATGAATTCTACAGCATGATTAAAATGTGCTTCTCCAGCTCAGCAGTGCTGGGACCTGCTCCAACCAGCAACTGACTGAGAATTTAATTGCATGTTTTGAATTGATAGGTGGTCGTATTCGGCAACAATGAATCTAATTCATTAATTACTGAATGTTATCAATGTAAGAAAACATACACCCATACCTATTTTTTCAAGGTTTCTATGTCTAAAATATGCATACCTATATTCAATCCCACAGATTGTGTATTACCAAAAGGTTATTTAATTCCAACAATTTGACATGACATACTCTAACACAGACCTGGGCAAGATATGGCCCCCGGGCCGGATGCGGCCCGTTGAGTAATTCTATCCGGCCCGCGATACATCCAAAACTTTTAAAATAATACAAAATAAAAAATACCTGACGAGGTCCACAAATTACGTTAGTTTATTTATTGCTGCATATTTATTTATTTACAAATTAAAAGTCCCATGGCACTCCCAGTAATAAGTACAGCAGTATCATACTGTCTGTTTAAAATACCTTTAAGTTGGAACAAGGTATTTGCGTTGCTATGATACGTAGGGACCAGCATCCCACTATCCACGCGCGGAAGTTATTTATTTGTACGTACTATACGCAGTTGATGGCTAGCGATCTCTGGAAATGAGCCTAAGGAAAGTTGATAACGAAATCAGGGTATTTAAAAAAGAATTGATTATTTTTTTGTTTTTTGAGTATTTTTTTTTTTACAAATTACCTTTATGTTAAATCTACAATAGTCAGCAAAGTGAAAAATTGCTCATTTTGTCCCATGGCCAAGTACCCAAAAGAACACCTATAACAAGTACCAAAAACAACCAAAAAAATGCAACAGGTAAACAAATGAACCCAAAGAAACACAAAAGTAGGGATGTGCATTGGACCATATTTTACTATCTGAATAGTATGTGTTGTTATTCGAATAGTATTCTGTTAACCGAAATACATGTTTTTAAAAACAACCGATACCACATGAGCACTACTACATAACGTGCGAAGGACAGGGTGTTGTTCTCATGTAACATGACCATTCGTGTGACAAAAAAGTGACTGCGTGCATGGAGGAAGCCGTGTGGTTGACTCGCAAAACTACGGAACTAGAAGACAATATTAATCAACACACAACATTGAGATTATTGGATGGAAGAGTCTAGAGAAGCTATTTAGCTAAGCTAGCCAGCTATATGCTATTTGCTGCACTCTCAACCTCCTTTCGATTCCACAGCTGAACTTTACGTAGCGTTTTGTAGCCAAATATTTTTTCCGGAGGTAACATTAATTCAGTAAATATATTCCAACAATTCCCTTGAATTAGTTGACTTTCATCCACGTGCTAACAGTAGGCTAAGAAGTATATATTGCGTCATTCTGACTGATTGGTCCCGACCACACTACTACCGCTTTGATTGAGGAACGTAAACAACAAACATGTGTGAAGGAGCGCATGAAGCGCAAAAACGACTTAAAATGTTATACTTTTTTTTTAAATGTCATGGTATATCGTCATATGTAAAAATTTTAGATTGGAATTTTAAAAGTATTTAGAAAAATAACATTCAAGTCTATTTATTTCAACCAAACAAATACATATACGTAAAAAAATGGGGGTTCATCGAATACACACACAAGTATTCGAATTCTAAATAGATTTCGGGTATTCGAACATTCGACTATCCGTGCCCATCCCTACACAAAAGTACCAAATGTACTTTTAAAAGGCATCTAAAAGTACCCCCAAAGAACACAAAGTAGCCCCCAGTTGACATATCAAAAGCACAATAATCAACTCCCAAACTTTCATATTTTACACAGAGGTCATGGGCAGCTCCATAAGGATGGACTGAACATTTTCAAGGGGAATTTGCAGGATCAATAACTTCAGAATTCCACAGTAATATTGACTCATATTGTAATATCTGATAAACTGTCTAGTAGCTAAGTTACCAGGTTGGAAATGTTACATCTTGTTGTTTTTGCAGGATTGTCTGCTTTGTGCATTTAGGGTTATTTATGGTTAGGTTTAAGAGAGGTCTCTTAGAGGCCCTATTGGGATGTAAAGGCATGATTATCTGAACACATTAATGTTGTAGTTGACATTTACACTTCACATGATGTGTCATAGCATGTTCTAAATCATATATTTCTATATGCAGCTGGAATAATACAGTTAAGATATTGTTTTAGTTCATGAAATAGGGTTAGAATTTAGAGTGGTCTCAAAGAGGTCCTACTGGGATGTGAATAGAAGATGATTGGACAACAAAACAAGAGATGTAACTGTCATTCACAGTTAAAGGGATAGTTCATCCAAAAATCATATTTCGGTGACAGTCCCCTTAGTCCCCTTGGTCCTTCAGGCACATAGTCATTTTAAAAACAATCCATTATTCAGCTCTGTCACAGTCAGTAAATAGCGTTATTAGCATTGTACAAATTAATGAATGGAAACCATAGGTACCCCTATCGCAAAGCTGCATTGCAAGCGGAAAACTACTCTAAAAAACTCCAAACAAAGACAAGTGGTGTTGTTTACCTCAAAGAACATGACAATGTTTTATTCCTCAAATTAAAGTTTTTAATCAAATAAACGGGTACTTCCTTCGTTTAACGGTCAGTTTTATTCACAATTGTATCAATACACGCATTCATTTGGTAAATTTATACACTGTAAATGAAAGTTAGTGTTCGCTAGCTAGAAAGTTACCTATTTTGTCTTTGATATTCACCTTGGACAGTCAAACTTTATTTTCTTGAGAGAGAAAGGAAAATACATATATATTATGTCTGACTCTGAATACGAGCAGGAAGATAATTTTTCAGGGGATAGATCCTTACTTGTTCTAACCATAATACACAGATGATGAATTGATTGAATAGAAGTTTGGACAACAGCTAAAGGGGGGCGATGGTGAACACGTTAATCCCCAACCCTTGCCCAGAATATCCGGAGGCAATGTATACTTTGTGTATTATAACATAGCAATCGGAAGAATTACTTACAATCTGTCTTGTCTCCACGGGTTGAACTGGGTAACCTGATGGAATTGCATTCGCCTTTAGTCCTCTTCTAAGTGAAAGTGGGTCACTGTCCTCTGTATTAAAATGTTTCTCGCAAAAATGTCTCGTTGGCGAAGTTGCTCCATTGATTCTCCCATAATTCGACGCGGGAGAGGCAGAGGTATTGTCCCAATTGCAGAGCACGTAGAATTCAATTAACTCAAGATCCACGAGCAGGCAAACGAGCAGGCAGAAGTCGACATCGATACAAGCAAAGGAAATCCAGAAGTTCAAAGTTTATACAGTTGTGCTCAAAAGTTTGCATACCCTTGGAGAATTGGTAATATATGTACCATTTGTAAAGAAAACGTGAGTGAGCAGAGGAAACACGTCTTTTATTTCTTATGGGATTCACATTCAACTGTAGGTCATAACAGAATGGCACAATCATATAACATGGCAAAAAAATTTTTTTAACTGACCCTTGTTCAAAAGTCTGCATACCCTTAGTTCTTAATACTGTGTATTGCCCCCTATAGCATCAATGACAGCGTGCAGTCTTTTGTAATAGTTGTCTATGAGGCCCCGAATTCTTGCAGGTGGTATAGCTGCCCATTCGTCTTGGCAAAATGCCTCCAGGTCATGCAAAGTCTTTGGTCGTCTTGCATCAACCGCACGTTTGAAATCTCCCCAGAGTGGCTTGATAATATTAAGGTCAGGAGACTGTGATGCCCACTCCAGAACCTTCACCTTTTTCTGCTGTAACCACTGGAGGGTCAACTTAGCCTTACGCTTATGGTCATTGTCCTGCTGGAAAGTCCAAGAGCGTTCCTTGCGCAGCTTTCGCGCTCAAGAATGCAAATTGTCTGCCAGTATTTTCTGATAATATGCTGCATTTATCTTACCATACATTTTCACAAGATTCCCCGGGTCTTTAGAACTCACACACCCCCAAAACATCAGTGAGCCACCACCATGCTTCACAGTGGGGATGGTATTCTGTTCACTATAGGCCTTGTTGACTCCTCTCCAAACATAGCGCTTATGGTTGTGACCATAAAGCTCAATTTTGGTCTTGTCACTCCAAATTACAGTGTGCCAGAAGCTGTGAGGCGTGTCAAGGTGTTGTCGGGCATATTGTAACCAGGCTTTTTTGTGGCATGGGCGCAGTAAAGTCTTCTTTCTGGCAACTCGACCATGTAGCTCATTTTTGTTCAAGTATCGTGGTATTGTGCTCCTTGAAACAACCACACCGTCTTTTTCCAGAGCAGCCTGTATTTCTTCTGAGGTTGCCTGTGGGTTTTTCTTTGTATCTCAAACAATTCTTCTGGCAGTTTTGGCTGAAATCTTTCTTGGTCTACCTGATCTTGGCTTGGTACCAAGAGATCCCCAAATTTTCCACTTCTTAATAAGTGATTGAACCGTACTGACCTGTGTGTGTCATCTTATGTGTCTGTAACAAGGCCAAACATTCAAGGGTATGTCAACTTTTGATCAGGGACATTTAGGTGATTTCTGTTATCTTTAAGATTTAATTTTGATTGTAAAATAGCATTGGGGTTATAGTCTCCAAGATGCCTTATTTTCTTAAATGTAGTTATTTTCACTGTATCTTTCATAACATAACAAATATCAACAGTTGTTTGTAATGAATATGGATTGTGTCTATTCATTTCCTGTATTTTTGGTCCATCTGATAGGGCTTCTCTGCTACCTACAACGTATAGTTTGAAATGGTCATAAATCCCCAAATAAATAAAACATTGTGAAACTGCATGCAACTAACAGAAGAGTTCTAAGGAAAATGCTGACAAAGTTAGAAATGTCTGACAGCATCAGGTGATGTCAAAACATTATCCACCTTTGCAAATAGACTTTGAACATCAGATGGATGGACGATCATGCAATCTACCGCAATGCTTTCCTCCTGTTTATGACAAAAACAAATTACCATGGAGAGAATGAAAGAGAACAGTCTGATTACAAGCTACCTAGTTATGAGCCCTCAAAGACTGAACGTCCCCCCGATATTCATCCCTTTTTTTAGGTATTGCTATTAGATAGGGCCTCTAGATTACCTGTCTCTAGTGTTCCGGTAATTAAATGTGACATTTTACAGAATATAACAAAAATGACTGTACCATTAAAAATGGAGGAGTACATTAATAGCCATGCGTTAAGTTATATATTTTCTTAATTAAAATATATATTCAAGGAGAGAGACAGAGAGAGAGGTGTGGTTTTTCTCAGAGTTAGGATAAAGATTCAGGGGTCAGGATTGGTCAGGGTTTTGAGCTGCTATTTGAAAGAAGCAACAGTAAGGGTAAGTGTTATGGAAGTCTGACACTTAATAAATAAAACTAAAACACACAGTGATATAAGTATATTATTACATTATAAGCTCCAATTATTACAATTTCCATTATTTCTTATTAAACGAGCCAATAATGTAATAGCCAGCCAATAATGTAATAAATTATTATGTTATGGGCAAAATGTTATTACGTTATTGGTTCAGAAATGTAATTACATTATTGGTAAGTTATTACATTATTGACTTTTTTTACAATAAGAATGGAACATTTATTATTGGCATTTATTACATTAATGGTAGTTATTACATTATTGGCTGCAACAGGGTCCTTTTGGAAACCTGATAGAAGTACTTTTGGGTAGTTGAGTGTTCTTATGTGTATCTGTATAGGTGTGAAGAAGTACCTTTGGGTGCTCTGACCTGCACCCAAATGTACTTTTTTGTCCCTGAGCAAGGCAGTTAACTCTAATTGCTCCCCTGTTCATTGCTCTAAATGACAATGTTCTCAGTCTATCTTATCTGATAGATAGAAAAATGTATATCTGAACATAGAATCATATTGCATCAGCTTATCCAGCACATTTCAGCTTTTTTACCATTACCATGTTCCATTGGGTTATGTTATTTGCTGCTGTATTTATGAACATAATATCTAAAAGGATGACTAGAGTTTTCTATTTTTTCTTGGTGTATAGAAAGAGAAGTTGGCCAGTTCAAAATCAGCAAGGCTCCGTTGGCTGTCAAACAAAGCAGAATACAACTGTAAATACTGCTAACAAGTTGTCCAAGGCTCAATTAGTCTGGTAGCCACCCTGAGTAAATTAACTAAGTAATTGTTTAAAGCAGTGGTTCTATGTTAGCAGCAGGGGGGCCTATTCTATTACAGGGGTCCAGAGGCAATATAATTTTTCTTGTTGTTCATGTTATTTTATTTACAGTAATAAACTATTGCCTTTAACTGTTTCGTATATTGTAGCTAGATACAAACTAAGAAATCGATTAATCATTGTTCTAAATTAATTACAAATACAAACCAGAAAATAATCAACTGAAGTATTTATCTTCTTTTGTTCATTTTCAGGAGAGACACATTTGGCAGTAATTGCAACAATGAGTCAAAATTGGGTGAGTCTATACCAGCTTGGCACATCTGGACAAAATTCTTCTTCACAAAATTGTTCAAGCTTCATTAACTTGGGGCCTTTGGTGAACTTTCAACTCTTTCCACGTATTCTCAATTGGATTAAGGTATGTGTGAGGTCATTCTCCAGTTCTGGCCATAGACAACGCCATCTTGCTTGTAAACACAACTCTCCCCTCAGGTCGCAATCACCTGAATTTTAACCACCTGTGTTTGTTCTGTGTTGCCTATTTAGTTCAGGTCTGTGTCTCATTTCAGTGGTGAGGTATTGTTTGTCTTAAGTGCATCCTTACTAAGCCTGTGTTTTCCTTGTTATTATAAAGTCTGACTACCTTCCTAGTGTCCTGACTTGTGCCTGCCCTACTACTACTTGCCAGCCTACTTCTTGGGATTTTTTGGATTTCTAATAAAATTCAACCACCTCTCCGTTTCTCCGAGTGCAAGCATTACATTATGGGCTTTGACTTGGCCAATCCAGGACTTAAAACTCCAATGTGGCTTTGGCTGTATGTCTGTGGTCATTGTCCTGCTAGAAAATATATTTTCTATCAAGTCTCAGATCTCTTGTAGATTTCAGCCAGTTTTCTTTCAGGATTTCTCTGTACTTTATGAATGCTCCATCGGTCTTCCAAGCCTTTGTTAACAAGACCTTCAGGGACATGATCGGTCATGGTGTTGTAGTGTACATCAACGACATCTTGGTGTACACGGCCACGCACGATCAGCATGTCACACTGGTCCGTCGGGTGCTTGAACGGCTGCTGGATCATGACTTATACGTCAAAGCTGAGAAGTGTCTTTTCTTCCAGCAGTCCGTTTCCTTTCTGGGATACCGCGTTTACGCATCTGGGGTAGAAATGGAGGAGGACCGCATCGACGCCGTGCGTAATGGGTCGACCCCGACCACGCTAAAGGCAGTACAGCGCTTCCTTGGTTTCGCCAATTTTTACCGGAGGTTAATTTGCGGTTTCGGCAAAGTCGCCACTCTGATCACCTCTCTCCTGAAAGGGGGGCCGTCCAGGCTTCACTTGACATCCGAGGCGGACAGGGCGTTCACCTCACTGAAAGCCCTGTTCTCCTCCACGCCTGTGTTGGCACACCCTGACCCGTCGTTGCCGTTCGTGGTGGAAGTGGACGTGTCCGAGAACGGGGTGGGGGCGGTTCTGTCGCAATGATCTGGCACGCCGGCCAAGCTCCGCCCCTGTGCGTTCTTTTCGAGGAAACTGACACCCGGCGAACGCAACTACGACATCAGTGATCGCGAGCTGTTGGCCGTCGTCAAAGCCCTTATGGCATGGAGGCACTGGCTCGAGGAGGCTAAACACCCTTTTCTCGTTTGGACTGACCACCGTGACCTGGAGTACATCCGGGCAGCGAGGAGACTGAACACTCGCCAGGCGAGGAGGTCCCTGTTCCTTGCCAGGTTCACCTTTACCCTGTTGTACATTCCGGGTAGTAGGAACGTGAAGGCCGATGCGTTGTCGCGCCAGCACGACGTGGGGGAGCGGCCGGTGGAGGATGGTCCCATACTACCGGACGCCCGCATCGTGACGCCGATAGTGTGGGCCCTCGACACCGAGATCCGGCAGGCGCTGCGTACGGACCCTGTGCCTGCGCGGTGCCCTACCGGTCGCCAGTACGTGCCTGTCTCCGTGCAGGACAGGCTGCTGTGCTGGGCTCACTCCTCTCCCTCCTCCGGTCACCCCAGTGTCGGTCGCACGATCCACTGTCTGGAGGGCAGGTACTGGTGGCTGACCTTGGCCAAGGACGTGAGGGTTTACGTCTCCTCCTGCTCGGTCTGCGCCCAGTGTAAAGCGCCGAGGCACCTTCCTGCAGGGAAATAAATGCCTCTCCCGGTTCCGCAACGGCCTTGGTCGCACCTGTCCATTGATTTCGTTACTGGTCTTCCCCCCTCCAAGGGGCATACTGCGATCTTGGTCGTTGTGGACCGGTTCTCGAAGGCGTGCCGCTTCCTACCTCTCCCCAGTACTCCCAAGGCCCTACAGACCGCGGAGGCCCTGTTTACCCATGTCTTCCGGCACTACGGCGTTCCGGAGGACATTGTTTCTGGACAATGTTGGACAATGTTGTGGTGTTTTTCAACAAACTGCCAAGCCCCTTGTTAGCAATTTTTTTTTATGTATATTGAAAGGTGGTGTTAGCCTGAATACATCCACATAGTCTCTTTTGAATATGACAGGGTTTCTAATGAATAAAACACTGGTTATTATAGGGTCTTGTTAACTTTTCAAATAAAAAATGTTTTTGAATGCACTCAGTGCAGTGCCGTCAACCTACCATCTCAATATACCTTGTAAATCTGCAATGGGAAAAGTCAATTGTGACTGTCTGATCTCTTCTAGCTTAAAAAAATGGCTAAGCATCTTAGCTTAGAGGACAAGATAGTTGTCTCTTAGACACAGAGACAGGGATCAATTTATTCATTTGGCACCAAACTGTTCTAGTCAGGTAGTCTGAATGGATGGGTGGATATCCATTGTGTCAAACATCATTCAGCTCTCTCTGTTACCAACTGTGAAATAATTTCATCAACAAATAGCTCGTAACCATAACTAGCAAATTGTATTTTCTGCGCCTAACCACCTGGGTTGTCACTGTTTTTAATTCCAAGGGATATGGGTGTAAATATGTAATTTGACCTCTTAAAACTTAATACTGTGTTTGTACATTGTTCTCATACGTTTTTATAATAATTTGACATATTAATAAACATAATGATTATTTGCTAACTATCTGAGAACAGTGTAGTGTATAACAGTTTAAACATGTCTAAGGAGACATTGTTAAGTTCCTCCCTCT
This sequence comes from Esox masquinongy, assembly GCA_016801175.1. Taxonomy (NCBI): domain Eukaryota; kingdom Metazoa; phylum Chordata; class Actinopteri; order Esociformes; family Esocidae; genus Esox; species Esox masquinongy. Next base: position 13,642 of record JACXGI010005032.1, on the reverse strand, counting down.
AGGGAAATAGCAGAAACAAGGGAAATAGCAGAAACCATGTATTTATAACTCTAGGTAGCCTTAGCCACTAATTCCAACTATCTAGCTATGTTTGGTTTAAAATGACTGTTTCATAGCTTATTCTGTCTGTGGTTTAGCAATAACTGAACAAAAACACAGGGCCAACTAGATAACAATTAGTTACCTTGGCATATTAGCTAAAGTCATACAACGTGTCATTTGGAATTCCCATTCTTCCCACAATTATGTTTAGCTTTTTTTTTATTGTGGATATCTTAAAACTGACTACTTTGAAATAATAGTTTGTCTCTTGCAAGATTCCTAGTACCAGCACGTTAGCAAAACAGGTGCAAATACTTACACAGTACAGTAAAGTAGCTAGAGGCACTCTATCTGGCTGGGGTCTTCAACATTCTATTATTTGCTCTCTATCAGCTTCTCCCTACCACAGGGCATTATACTATATCTTGATTCTTCATGTAGCTACAGTACCTTTTCAGGGATCTCAATATGCAGAGCGTATTTTATCTTAGCCAAGGGACACAAAAGACACACATAACAGAATATTCATGCACTCAGTAATTCAATAATGTCCGGAATAAATCAAAAGCACATTTTGCCCGATAGCTCAAAGCACGCCGCTCATGAGTTGCTGGGTGCCATGGAAATAGAGAATTTTGAGAAAAAGTCTGCATTCAACCACATGACACACATAGACAAGGCTTTCAGTAGTTGTCACTCAATATTCCCTCAACAAACCCTTTGTTTAACCATTAGAGAGGATATACAACAGCCTAATTCATATAAACCAACCACTGATTTGTCAAAATCTGAATATTGTCCTCTCTCATTTTCTCTGTCTTTTCTTTAGAGAGGTAGTCTGGCCCTAGTCATTACCTATCAGAAATGTGATGTTTATAACTCCACAGGATCAAACTATTGTATTAATATCATTAATCACATTCTTTGTAATTTTTTTGGCCTAAATTTAAATGTCCAATATAAGTAAATAAATAACAAATTAAAAAGCACAATCCATCTTCCCCATGTCATACAAACGTATTACCATTGTGAGAGAAATGCAGAAAGCATAATTTAAGCTTTAAATAAAAAGCAAGCAGGGATTACTTTTATGGCAATATATCCATAGGTCTGTGGCATTCTTGATAGTTATTTATTTTAGGGAAAGGGGTGGTTATATGCACAGGGATGGTTATACGTGGAACCAAAAATAGGCTCTCCTGCAGCTACAGCCGATGTAAAATTTTTAGGTTCCTGTACTTGTCGTAGAAAGCTTTTTTTGGTTCTAGTGGAACTATTTTGGATTAAAACCTAAAACCCAAACTAAAATAGTTACACCTTGAAATAAAAGTTCCATCCGGAACAAGAAAATCTTTTTTCTTGGACCAAAAAGGGGTTATCCTTTTGGAACCAAAAAGAGGGACAGTTAACCCTTTTTTGTTTTGTGCAAGACTGATTGAAATGGCTGACAGTGACTACCAGTTGGCATGCCATTAGTCACCGATCAACATAGGAATAGTAGGAGAACATAAATGAAATGAGGAAAATGGGTAGATGGGTTAGATCGAAAATTGTTATAAAATTGGTAAACATCTTAAAATAACTATCTCCACTATTAGGGCAATAATGAACACGTTCAAATCAACTGTAGCTGTGATGAAACTGCCTGGAAGTGTACCCAAGTGTAGTTTGGCCTCATAAACAAGGAGAAAAATAGTTCCATGGGTTAAAAAGTATCCAAGTGTAACCCTTACTAAATGAAAATCCATTGTATTTCAGGCAATGTGATCTCCAAATGTCATGTGACTTGTTTGTTAAGGTTACTGTAGCATGCAGATGAGATGTGTCAATGCTGTTGAATATAGAGTAGCCACTACAGCATCCAGCTCACTGCAGTGTCTTTGCAACTCATTGCTAACTTCTACATGCTGTATGACTATAGACCCTGTGTGCTAAATTGGTTCATGCAAGTAAAAATCCTCCAAAGGTATTAGGTTAGACAAATTACTAGTTGTGCACAGCTTAGAGGTTTACATTTTGATTAACTGATTGGATTGCATCTCTGGAATACATTTTTTTGACTACCGATGAACAGATAATAAAAGAACAATTCATATTTTCTGTGAATGTGGTTTAAAGGTGATGCATACATGTTAAGATATTAAGGTCATTAGGAGTACACACCCTGTTAGTAAGAACTTTTTATTAGCTTAAAATTTAAATTATGTGTTTTCAAAGGCTACACATGGTTTACAGATGGCGAATGTTACAGTGTTATACTGAGGACGGTCTGATGACAGGAATGATCTGGTATCGAAGTCCAAGTACAGGCCAAAAAAGGCTACAGAGCTTTGAATTCATAGATCTCAAAGGACTATATCCGAAGGTGGAGAGTTTCCTCAACTCCCCTGCCTGGATATTCTACTTTTTCAATGAGGATGTACGTATTTTAATACTGACGCATGTTTGTCCATTACGGAGAGGTGGGTTGCAACCACTGGTCCTATTACTGCTGCAGTGTTCACTTGTCCATGTGTTTTTTTTTGGTTTCTTTCTCTAATTTGGTGATATCCAATTTGCGATTAAGGCCCTGCTTCATCGCAACAACTCACAGCGGACGGTAAATATTGAGATATGTGTCCTCCGAAGCGCATCCATTGATTTTCTGGTTCTTATCACGCTGCTCCCTCAACCAGGAAGTTTATACTGGAATCCCTAAGTGGTAGAGGGAACATATTCTCCAGTCTTTTACGTTGATTAAGCTCATAGGCATCCAAGCCACCACAAAGAGTCGATAGAGCAAGGCAAGGCAACCATATTCAATTACTAACCCGCTAAACTTGGACGGTGCTGACTAATTCACCCACCACGGGACCCCTGGGTTAATCCAAAAGCAGTGTTTGAACCATGGTCTCGCAATGACACAGCTTACTGCAAGGCAGTGACTTTGCCATTCAGTGGCCCCTTACTCAGCCATGTTTTATTAGGCCTTGCAGACATCTCCCAATAAATTGACATTTCGATTACATGAAATGATTCTGCAAATCTTAATTTGCATTGTGCGCAACCACTATAACTGTAGTTTAGGGACTATATTTCATCCAAAAACCTTTTGAGTTTAATCAGACTTCATCAGAGCGGACCGCAACATATCTAATATTTGGCGGAGGTCTGAATGGCACTTTTGGGGAATTCTAAAATGTGCAATGAATAAAAATATTGTTGTAATATGTAAAGTGTTGGTCCCATGTTTGATTAGCTGAAATTGAAGATGCTTGGGGAAAAAGTGCATTTATTTTTGATTTTGTGCACAAAATGTCTCAGTGGGCATTTCTGCTTTGCCAAGGCTATACATTTTCCTGAAAACTGTGGCATTTCAAGAAGCTGATTAAACAGCATGATCAATACACAGCTGTACATTCTGCAGTTTACAAGGAATGGCCACTCTACTATAAAATGTGTAGTTTTGTCATATAACAATGCCACACATGTCTCCAGTTTTCATGTAAAAGCATGTACCACAGTGCATAATTGGTATTCTGGCTGCAGGAATGTCCAACAGAGCTGAAATCAACTCTTGAAATGTTACACAAAAAGATTAACAATGGGCAGCACTGAACAATTTCCTAGATACAAATATAGCCATATAGGTACAGTTTAAAACGTGTGCATATCAGGGTTAAAGTGTAAAACACTTTCTCAAAGCAAATAAAAAAAGAGTAAAAAGCATTCAGATTCAGAAGGGTTCTATGTATAGCCCTATGTGCTTTACAGAAAGCAAAATTATTGAACTACCCTTTTTTATATGTTAGGAAGAATAATGATATAATTAGAACCCTATGCCTTATGAAGCATGCTTGCCTTTCGCATGGGTTCTTCAGATGAAAATCATTCATGCTAGAATTCTATCCCTCTGTAGAGAATCCTTATGCAAGCATTTTTTTCTAAGTGTGAACAGCAAATGAGAAGCAAAGGAAAACCAAACATAAAAAATCTCTATCCTCCCAAAGCTTCATCCATAAGATGCATGCATCTTATTTTGCCGGGTGGCATTTTTGTATTTTTATGAATCAGTCACTTCTAATTCCAATCAAAACCACAGTCCCTAATAATCGTACATCCAGTAAGACCAAAAAACATGCTGACATACTGCTGTCAAGCTTAAAAAACTTGACAAAAGATTTGTAAACAACACAGCCCGTCACATCTTAAAATCACAGACACATGGTAGAATAACATATATAACACCATACACAAACTGCGCTATTTTTTCCCATCGTTGCTGCTTACCCAAAGCAATTTTACACTTCATGGTGCAATTTTGTAGTCACTGGAGTGTGTCGGAAGCATGGAGTAACATCAACTGAAAATTAAGGATCATATAACAGGCTTGGATACAGTCAGAGCTGTTTATTTGGAGCTGCATCTGCTGGAGGAGAGAAGGAGAGAGGTATGGACAAGGGGAAGAAAAGGAGGCAAAAATGCAGGAGAAGCTGTAATGGCTAATGTTATTGATTAGAAATGTTTTACGGATATATAGACAGAATGCACGTTAGATCCACAAAAGATGTTAACCACCACACCCTCTAAGTTTAATTGAAAAATTGAATCATCACTCAAGCAGACCAGTTCCCCTGTCTCACTCACTATCAAAAATGTGTTAAGAAGTCATTTTGGTTCTCTTTGGATCTGAAAAGGCGTTATACCCAAATGTACTGCTTGTCCTAAGCAGTTGTTTTATGGCCTGAGGGAAAAAACTGTTTGTGAGTCTGGAAGCGCGTGCCCTGATGCTCCAGTAGCGTCTATCAGATGGTAACAGTGTGACCAGACCATATGTTACGCATGCAGGTACCCTGTATGCGCGTTGGTGTTTTTTCCCCTCCTGACATTTCCACAGGTGTCCCTTATGTTCCTGATTGTGCTTGTTGGTGTTTCCCACCTGGCAGTCATGAGTGCATTGCCTGACTGCTGAGGTGGACCAATCAGTGGACACCCCTCCTAATTGCACCACCTGTTCCTTTTTCCATTACCCAATCGCATCACACATCCCTGGTTTAAATATTATATTATTTCATTTCTTGGGTCCAGCTCAGCCCCTTTTCCCTAACCCCTTTACCGTGTGTTTATAATAAACATTTTATGTTTGACGGTAGCTTTGGATGTCTGTGTCGTTTGTTCTCACTGTACCTTTAAACTACACTAATTTGCATGAGTTTTATGTTACGGGTGTCTGTACCATCCACCCTAGACTGCTAGAGCCACAGTGTTCATAACACCATAGCCTGGGTGTCTGTAGTCTTTTATGATGTTCTGTGCTTTCCTAAGTCATCATGTACGATAGATACCAAGCACGGAGGGGAGAAGGCAGCTGAGGATGTGCTCCGCAGACTTCACCACCCTCTGGAGGGGTCTTGCTGAAATAAGCAAGGCCTTCCCTGGAAAAGACGTCACCTGGATGGCAGCATATGTGCCTGCAAAACCTGTATGTATTGTTCAGCATTTATGGTGCCTTCACAGAAGTGCAACAACCAGAGCGAGGGTTTGAGGAAGCTCTTTTGCATTTACCTTTCCTGCTTTTCTTTGCTCTTGCAAACATCTTCAATCTCCGGAGAACTTTTATCAATGAATACTTGTAATATAATTGTAATACTCTCTTTATATATTAAATTCATTTGTTAAATTTATTCATTGTCTATTTGGAATTAATCTAAAACGGGTCAAAATCCAGTTCCACCACAATTCACCCATGCCATGTGCACTAATCTCCTCTTTAGCCTGAAGGGGGCCGGGTCCATGATTCCCAAAAAGAATCTCACATTTTGATTCATCAGACCACAGGACTGTTTTCCACTTCATCTCAGTCCATCTAAAATGAGCCCAGAGAAGATGATGCCATTTCTGGATGTTGTTTATGTATTTGTTTCTTCTTTGCATGGTAGAGTTTTAACTTGCTTTTGTGGATGCAGTGATGTACTGTGTTCACAGAGAATGGTTTTCAGAGGTGTTCCTGAGCCCATGCAGTGATATCCACTACAGAATTCCACTACAGAATGTTCCACCATGTTCTTTTTTTGTATTACACAACTTTTCCAGTATTTTGGTGCCCCTGTCACAGCTTTTTTTAAATGTGTTGTTGGGCATCAAATTCAAAGTGGGCATATATTGTTAATGGAACAATAAAATAACTATAGAGATTTGTCACTAGCAATCATGTGAAACACACTTTTTATGTAGGGCTGAGGTTTAAACTGCAAATTTACTGCAAAATATGAGCCTCAACATGCTTTATAGGGATCTGTCTGTCTGGCTATTGTATTCATGAGTACATTGTGTACATGAGCAAATATTTTTAAACTGTCTTTAAACAGCTTAAACAAACACAAATCCAGTTACTTTACTAACAACCAGATTTAGTGTAAAGTTGAGAAAGCTTGAATTTGTTTCAAAATTGAATTATAACTCTACTGATAAACGTTACCTCTTCATGGAGGACAGGTGTGGAGTGGTGGGGCTGGCCCTCCTGGCTGCCTTGGGAATGTTCCAGAATCTCTCTGCATTAAGTCTGTGCATTTTATTAACAGACAAATACAGAGTAAATCTATTCCACCACAAAATTCAAATGGTCTCATTCTCGATTATGTTGAGAACATGTTATATTTTTATCACACAAATATAACTTTGTTACCAGAGGTGGGTTTGGCATAAAAAGTGGGATGTTCATGCAGAAAAGAAATACTCACTTTGAAGTATGATGGTTGTTATGTAATGTTTTGAGGATATATTGCTTCCAAAGCTCTGTGAACCTTATTAGTATACATCATGGATTCTGTTAGGTACCAATAGATTTTAGAGCACAATCTGCCTGACTCTGCCAGGATATTCTAGCAGGACAATGACCCAAAACATTCCTCTTGAGCCATACACACATGGCTCAATGACAACAGAACCAAGCTTATGCAATAGCCATCCCAGTCCCCTTACATAAAACCCATTGAAAATCTGTGAGGTGAGCTAAAGAGGACTCTAAAGAATGGGGAGAGATTCTGTATGGATGAATGGTCTCAGATCCCTTGCAGTGTGTTCTACACCTCATCAAACATTATAGAAGGCTTACTGCTGTTATCTTGGCAAGGCGTGGGTGCATACATTTCTAAATGAAGGGGTTCCAATAATTGTGAAAGATTAACCTCCATCTTTTTCTTAACAATAAATGTATGCTCTTCACTCTGAGCTTATCTCAACCTGCCTTCCCCAAAAATATTCTCCTTGGAATGGGTCAGATTTAGTTTAGACACCTACAAATACTTTGGGATATGGCTTGGCTCACTCTCATTGAAAACCCATGTCATCCATCTTCAGTCTAAAGTTACATCCAAAATTGGTTTCTTGATCCCCAACAAGGCATCCTTCACCAAGCTGCCAAGTATACCCTGGTAAAAATGGCCATGCCCGAATATGTAGTGACTTAGTCTATAGGCTTGCTGTATGTTAATTTAACACTTAACAATGCCTCATATAACACTCATCTACTGACCTTTACACTTTGAGTAACAGGCCCTCACTGCATAAGCTACTGTACATAACATTGATAGCATTATATAATTTTGTCACTCATTAACATCACAAAGTTTGAATACTTTGTTAGACACCATTAACTATCGTGTTAAACTGAGTAACGTTTCTTATTAAGTTTACCTCCACCACAAATAGTATCTATGAACTGTATGACTTTTGCCACTGGCCGTTTTAAAAGCTTATTAGCAAGTAATATATTGCTAGACGCCATTAAGCATTGTATTAAACTGAGTAACGTTTCTTATTAAGTTTACCTCCACCACAAATAGAGTCTATGAATTTTATGGCTTTTGCCACTGGCCATTCTAACAGCTTATTAGCCATTCGTGAATGACACTGATACAATAACTACTGTATCAATATAGGTGACGATAACTGACTTTTTCGTCAAGTGAAAAGACGATAGAATCGTGTAGCCAGCGAAGTGTTTGTCTATCCTGATCAAATTCGAAAATCCACCAGAAATAGTTGCAATATAACATTAAACAGTTTCATTTTAGGCTTCCCATAACGTAGCTACTCAAGGTTGTAGCTAGAGAGGTTTTTGTCTATCCTGAACAAATCTTTTGCCACTGGCCTTTTTAACAGCTAAGTAGCCATTCGTGAATGACATAGATACAGTATCTATCAATCTAGGTGACGATAACTAGTGATGGCCATTCGAGGCTTCATTAGCGTTATTTTAGGAGCAGGATATTATGCTGGCAGCACTCAGATTTTCTTTATCACAATAAAGGCCATCATTGAAATGTATAAGGCAATATAGTTAACAATCTAGTCTGAACAGACAATAATAACATTGGAACGGACATTAAACATAAAATATACAGACTAGATTGTTAACTATATTAACTTATATATTTCAATGATGGCTTTTATTTTGAAAAAGAAAATCTGAGTTAGCACTGCTAGCATAATATCCTGCTGCTAGAACAACGGTAATGAAGCCTCGAATGGTCATCGCTAATGATAACTGACTTTTGTCAAGTGAAAAGACGAGAATCATGTAGTTAGCACTGCTAGCATAATATCCTGCTGCTATAAGAACGGTAATGAAGCCTCGAATGGCCATCACTAACGATAACAGACTTTTTTGTCAAGTGAAAAGATGAGAGAATCGTGTAGCCAGCGAAGTGTTTGTCTATCTGGAAGAAATCCTAATATCCACCAGAACTGTTTTATTTTAGGTGTCCTATTACGTAGCTACGTAGGGTTGTGGCCAGCTAAGTTTTTGTCTGTCCAGAACCTCAGGCATAATGCATTATGACTGTTACGGGAAGCGAACGCGGGATCCGATGTTCCGGAGCCAGCGTTTCTAACCACTACGCTATTTATCAAGGGCTACTCAGTCACTCACTCAGAGACATTTGCTTTTCTAGGCTGGCTCCGCTTACGCGGTCCGGCAAAAACAAAGTACCAAAAACAGGAACTACAACACCAAAGCCTAAACAACATTACATAGGCATGTAAATCAAATCTTGACCAACATAATACTTAAAATCTCGGCTCCACGAAACAGATTAGATGAGGGGGAGCCCAACCACAGCTGCTGGGGCAGAGCGCCCTTCTCCATACTCCCAGATTCGACTCTGGGGGTGTTCCGCACCGGAGCCGTTGCATCTTAAAGCCTCGGGCACGAACCAGGTCGCTGCACCCATCGCCATGGTCCCCCACTCCAAAAACAAATTTGGGTAGAGCTATCTACTAAACGGTCACTTGCCCACTCTCCCGAGTCCTCTGTTCAGCCTCTGTGTCCTTTAATGTGGTTGATCATTCTATAATTTTGTCGGAATAAGGCAGGACACAACCGCATGGAGAATGGAGGATTTTTTTTAATAAAACTAAGAAGTAAAAAAAACAGAAACTACAACAAGAAATCGGAAGCAACGTTACATTGGTACAGAAAACAAATAATGACCAACAACATACACTAGAAACTTAAATAGGAACAGTAATGAGGAACAATGGGTAAGGCAATAACAACAAATAGGTGTCCAAACGAGGGAGAGGGCATTGGATCTCACTGGCAGGGCCTGACAGTGATGAATCACATTGATTCAAACGTGGCTATCAAAGTTGATTCATGTTCAAACACTTTTTCTTTAAACATACTTTAAATACTTATTGTCTGGAGTGGTGAGTAATGCTTTGCACAGTGTTTTCTCTAATCACTCGTCTCTCTCGATCTCTCTCTCTCTCACACACACACTCTCACACACACACACACACACACACACAAATGTCTACATTTGAGAAGAGAAGGGGTGAAAACGAAACAGTTAATGGGTTGGGGAAGGACATGTTCCAGCAGAAGAGTATTTTTCAAAATAGAAGTCCCCTAATGAATCTCGCAAATAATTCTACTGTATCTTCCCTCTCCAATTTTGCAATATCTAACGTACCTACAGTAAATCTCTCTATTGTCACAGCAACTTTTAGGGGGCTCAGGATTGTGGAAGATCACAGTGTTTTTTTCCTTGTAGTGCCACAATATTAACAATTGACACATGACCTAGGTTTTCAAGCACCTGACCTTGTCTGACGGAGTTGCTAGAGCACAATCAGAAAGAAGAAATGTCTCCTGAAGATGCTACCCCCCACTGGGGTGATACATGGCAAATATGCATTGCCTTATGGAACAACCAATGACTCCATTTTCTAAAGTAAAAATACAGATGATTTTGTAAAATACAAGGGGAGCAGTATTGGGTAACTAATTACAGTTACTAGTTACAGTTCCCATAAAGTAACTAGTTACATTACTTAGTTACTTGCTGTAGAAAGTAAGGCGTTAAGTTACTTAGTCGATCCTTTGATTCTATATTCATGTGTTGGTCACTTATGCCCAAAAGGCAAAGATTTAATGGAACGTCGTATAATTATGTAGTCAGGTACAGTGTAGTCAGTGAGCGGAACACTGTAGAGTGTGGGACCAACACACTCACTGTGCATTTTGGGATTGTTGACGTGCTGTACGCTGCTTGCTGTTACCTACCTGGCTACCTGCCAAACTTTTTCAAATTTGCTCTATATAAACTAATTGGTTAAATTCTACTTTAAGAGTTTACCAACGCAATATTTTTATTGGTTGCCTTTTTCCCAACTTTTCTACACCGGGACTCTATTTGGACATAATTAACGGAACTACTCACCCTTCCCTGAACACCCCAAGCTAAGTACCATTATTATGCCTTATCACTGTAATTGTTGTAGCTACAACACGGAGAAGAACTATCTGTCTTCAGGTAAAGATAGCAGAGTTAGAGGCTCGGCTTCAGACACAAATGTCAGGCAAGGATTATGTTAGTGTAGAACTGGAAAAAACTGTGTCAGTGCCACCAGGAAGAAACAAGGGGAATGATCAGAGGGGAATGATCGGCAGGCATTTTCTACCGGTGGCCCAGAAAAACTGAAAACATTTGTCACCAATATTCCATTACCCGCAGTATTAGACTAAAGAATCAGCCGGCGATCGTACACTGTTTACTGGAGGGCAGAGCCACCGACGTAGCCGCAAATCTGGGGTTGGTGCTAGCGAAGTCTAAAACTGGCAAGTATAGAGAGTACAGAGATATTGTTATTCACGTTGGCACCAATGACGTTGGGATGAAACAATCAGAGGTTACGAAGCAGAACATAGCATCAGCGTGTAAACTAGCTAGAAAGATGTGTCGGCATTGAGTAATTGTCTCTGGCCCCCACCCAGCTAGGGGTAGTAACGAGCTATACAGCAGACTTGCGCAGCTCAATCGCTGGCTGAAAACGGAGTTCTGCCCGTCGCAGGAGGTAGAGTTTGTAGATAACTGGCTCTCTTTTTGGGACTCTCTGATCTGCTGAAGAGCGACGGACTCCATCCTAGCTGGAGTGGTGCTCTTCTTTTATCTTGGAACATTGACAGGAGTCTCACTCCTATAGCCTCACCATGAGATAGGGTGCAGGTCAGACCGCAGGCTGTTAGTCAGCCTGCTAGTATAGTGGAGTCTGTCGATAGCATAGCCAGAGTAGTTAGTACAGTTTTACCTATTGCCACTGTGATTCGTTCCAGACTGAGAAAAGTTAAACAAGGTAGTGCTAACAATAGCAACCTTATTAAGATAAAGCCTTCCTCCTCCTCGGTCACAAATAAAAATGACTTTATCACCTCGCATCTCAAAATGGGACTCCTAAATGTTAGATCCCTTGCTCCAAAGGCAGTTGCAGTAAATGAATTAATCTCTGATCATAAAGTAGATGTTATTGGCTTGTGTGAAACATGGCTAAAGCCTGATGAATTTACTGCCCTAAATGAGGCCTCTCCTCCTGGCTATACTAGTGATCATATCCCCAGTGCATCCAAAAAGGAGGGGGTCTTGCTAATATTTATGACAGTAAATATAAATTTACTCTTAAACACCACTGGTTTTCATTCTTTTGAAGTTTTACTCATGAAAGTTAACCAGGCTGATGAATCATTTTACATAGCTACTATTTACAGGCCCCCCGGGCCATACACAATGATCCTCAATGAGCTTCCAGAATTCTTGTCTAACCTTGTAATTATGGCAGATAGTATTCTAATTTTTGGCGATTTCAATATTCATATGGAAAAGTCCAAAGACCCTCTTCAAAAAGCCTTTGAAGCCATAATTGATTCAATGGGTTTTATCCAACATGTCTCAGGTCCAACGCACTGTCACAATCATACCTTAGATTTAGTCGTGTCACGAGAAATAGATATTGTAAATCTAATAATTTCCCCCAAAAATTCTGGATTATCGGATCACTGTCTTATTACATTTACCGTTAAAACAAGAAATACACTTGCTCCGCAAACAGAGTTTTAAAAGCCGTACTATAAATTCTTGGACTACAAATAGATTTCTTGATATTCTTACAAGCTCGCTCATCAACGACAGAGTAAATAATTCCGCAAATGATCTAATCGAGGATCTAAACTCAACACTGCGAAATACTTTAGATACGGTTGCACCACTAAAAACAAAAGAAAAACGCAACAAGAAACTTTGCTCCCTGGTACACAGAAAATACTAGAGCACTCTAGCAAGCCTCCAGAAAATTGGAGCGAAAGTGGCGCTCCACAACGTTGGAAGTATTCAGACTAGCCTGGATAGACAGTACACTACAATACCGAAAAGTACTCACATCTGCTTGATCAGCTTATTTCTCCAACCTGATTGAGGTGAACAAAAACAATCCAAAATTTCTCTTCGATACAGTTGCAAAGTTAACAAAAAAGCAACGCTCAACAAGTGAAGTGGGTCTTCACTTTAGCTGTAATGAATACATGAACTACTTTTATGAAAAGATCATCACTATTAGAAAACAAATAACTGACTCCTCCTTAAATAGTTATAGTCCCCAAAATCTCAGTTGTCCTGAGAATGTCCTGAACCTCCCTGACCATGTGTCAATGGGGACACTTGAATTTTTTGATCCCGTATCGCTCGACACATTCACTGCATTTATAATGAGTTCTAAACCCACAAATTGTCAGATAGACCCGATTCCAACAAAATTACTTAAGGAGCTATTTCCTGTGCTAGGTCAGCAAATGTTGAACATAATAAATTTCTCCCTTTCCTCCGGATGCGTACCAAACTCACTAAAAATAGTGGAAATTAAGCCTCTTCTAAAAAAATCAAATCTAGATCCAGATATATTAAACAATTATAGGCCAATATCGAACATCCCGTTCCTCTCAAAAATCTTAGAAAAATGTGTTTCCCAACAACTGAATGCCTTCCTGAAGACTGAAATAACATTTATGAAATGCTCCCGTCTGGTTGCAGACCCCATCATAGTACTGAGACTGCAATCGTGAAGGTAACAAATGACCTTCTAATGGCTTCAGACAAAGGTTCCGCATCCGTCCTGTTGCTTCTTGATCTTAGTGCTGCTTTTGACACTATTGATCACTCCCTTCTCTTAGAGAGACTGGAAACCCATATTGGGCTACGTGGACATGTTCTAGCCTGGTTTAAATCTTATTTATCTGAAAGATATCAGTTCGTATGTGTGGATGGCATATCCTCTGACAAATCAAAGG
>JACXGI010005031.1:0-48122 GCA_016801175.1 Esox masquinongy | reverse complement strand
CTTCAAATTACAGCCCTCTTTCCTTGTAACTACAGTGTATTAACGTGGGAACAGACACCGCTTCAAATTGCAGCCCTCTTTCCTTGTACCTACACTGTAACTACGTGGGAACAGACACCACTTCAAATTACAGCCATCTTTCCTTGTAACTACACTGTTACTATGTGGGAACAGACACCACTTCAAATTACAGCCTTCTTTCCTTGTAACTACATTGTATTTACGTGGGAACAGACACCGCTTCAAATTACAGCCCTCTTTCCTTGTAACTATACTGTAACTATGTGGGAACAGACACCACTTCAAATTACAGTGCTCTTTCTTTGTAACTACAATGTATTAACGTGGGAACAGACACTGCTTCAAATTACAGCCCTCTCCTTGTAACTGTAGTGTATTTACGTGGGAACAGTCAACACTTTAAATTACAGCCCTCTTTCCTTATAACGACAGTTTATTTACGTGGGAACAGACACCGCTTCAAATTACAGCCATCTTTCCATGTAACTACACTATAACTATGTGGGAACAGACACTGCTTCAAATTACAGCCCTCTTTCCTTGTAACTACAGTGTATTAACGTGGGAACAGTTAACACTTCAAATTACAGCCCTCTTCCTTGTAACTACACTGTCACTATGTGGAAACAGACACCGCTTCAAATTACAGCTCTATTTCCTTGTAACTACACTGTACCTGTGTGGGAACAGACCTTGCTTCAAATTACAGCCCTCTTTCCTTGTAACTACACTGTAACTACGTGGGAAGAGACACCGCTTCAAATTACAGCCCTCTTTCCATGTAACTACACTGTAACTATGTGGGAACAGACACCACTTCAAATTACAGCCCACTTTCCTTGTAACTACACTGTAACTACGTGGGATCAGACACCACTTCAAATTACAGCCCTCTTTCCTAGTACTTACACTGTAAGTGTTGTTGGGTCCGTATAAGAACTTGTTAAAGATGATGGACTTACTAGGAACTTACGTCGTAAGTAACGGTGAAGTTCACAAGCTATAGGAGAGAATAAGCAACAACAGGATGATGGCGGGAAGGTATGTTATGGAGTATTAACTGAAAACAAATGATAATTTACCACATTTATTTTCTTTTTATCAGGTGTTATTACGAAAGAGACTAGTTTTAATGTGTATTTCTACCACAAGCTAATGGATCTTATTTGTATCTACATTGGGAAACAACACAACATTTAGGAGATATGCATAGTGAGCCAGGCACCTTTATTTATCCACATTAAATTATGCCTTCTAATGTTAGAGTTTAATTTTCCTCAACAACAATAAAATCTGACAAACTCGTATTTGTTAAGCCCATCCGTTTCATTCGTCAGCTTCTCACTTCCAACGCGACGAAATAACAGCCTACATTGGAGCGCTTTCGATCTGGCATTTTGGAGAAAAAAACGTTCATGTGGCCACCTATTATGAGGAGAAGCATTGGGGCTGTAGGACACCCAACAGATAAGTGCATTCTGTGGCTTGATTTGTAACATGCATCTATAATCCATTCATACATTTGTGATTGATGTTAACGCGGCTTTTGGTTTGGCAAGAACCGCTTGCCCAAAATATGTGTTGGCGGAGAAAACTTGTGCAAAGCGGAGAAATTCGCATCATATTTCTTTTCTCTTTAATTCCGCGAGCGAACCTGCAAAAAATTATTAAATGTGACTTTAAAAAGTCACATTTAAATGGTAAATTCATAAGCACGATTAAGAATGACAATTATATATTTTCAAAATTGCATTTTTATCACTTGCCTGTTTACTGAGTAGTTTTGGAGTATATCGTTCTTCCTTCATAAGTACACGTAACATGAAGTGGAAAAATTGTTTTATGAACAGAAATGGACGCATGAATACAATCTTACGAAAAGTGAATCTGAAGCACTCAAATGGCTTTCAGAAAGAGATGATGTCATTATAAAGAGTGCGGATAAGGGGGGTGCGATATGTGTTTGGGGTAAAGGTAAATATATAGAGGAGGCTATGCGCCAATTAAAGAACACTCAGTACTATTCAATGCCATCTACAAATCCAATGGAGAACATGAAAAGGGAACACACTGAGCTATTAACTTTGGCCAAGAATGAGAATTGGATCACCAAAAGAGAATATGATTTTTTACTCTGCTCCTACCCATGGTTTTCATTTTTTTACATGCTACCAAAAGTTCATAAAGATCTTCTCAATCCACCTGGTAGACCCATTATAAGTGGAAATGACTCTATAACAGAACCTACATCGAAATTTGTTGATTTTCACCTAAAACCCTCTGTTGGTGGATTACTTTCCTATATCCAGGACAGCACTCAGGTCCTTAAGAAAATATGTGATATGGGAAACATTGGCTCCTGTCTCATGGCTACCATGAATGTTGAATCTCTGTGTAGCAATATTGTCCATGACGAAGTCTTGGAGGCTATTAAGCATCATTTGGAGTCTAGACCTGATGCCTCCCAATAATTTCATTCTACAACTTACCGAGTGGACCTTGAAAAATAATGTACTCTTGTTTTGGGATCAACTATATAGACAAGAGTAGGGCACAGCAATGTGTGCTTGTTTTGCATCAAACTATGCAAACCTGTTTTTAGGATTGTGGGAAGAACAGTTCATCTATTCGGACACCAATATTTTTCTAGACAAGTTGTCTGGTGGGGCTGTTATATTGATGATATTATTCTGTTCTTCTCTGGATCTGAACAGGAGTTGGTGGATTTCCATTCTTATGTCAATACCACTAATAAAAATCTGAAGTTGAGTCTGGAGTTTGATCTTAACGAGATCCACTTTTTGGATTTAAATATTTTTAAGGATGACTTAGGTAATTTACAAACATCTATTTACAGGAAAAATACAGATCGGAATACTATTTTACATGCTGACAGATTCCATCCTCCGTGGTTAATCGGCAACATTCCTTTTGGACAATTCCGGAGGTTATGACGTATATGCGATTCTGACGAGGACTTTCACAACCAGTCTATGGATATGCAGCAACGCTTTAGAGAGAGGGGAT
Organism: Esox masquinongy; assembly: GCA_016801175.1. Lineage (NCBI taxonomy): Eukaryota > Metazoa > Chordata > Actinopteri > Esociformes > Esocidae > Esox > Esox masquinongy. The sequence goes on along the minus strand of JACXGI010005031.1, from coordinate 45,074 downwards.
ACCAACAGAGGAGATTTCTCATAATAGAGCCTCGTCACTTGACAGAAATGAACTGCTTTGCCACAAACAAAAATAAGAACAAACTCAGAAGCCCTATTTTGTGACTACATACAGTAAGCAAGCAGTCCAAATTAAACAAATAATTAAACGCAACTGGGATATTGTACTCAGCGATAGGACACTACGTGATGTGTTCAAGGAAGCTCCTGGAGTCAGTTTTAGACGTGCCCCCACATTAAAGGACAAACGGGTAAAGAGTCACCTTGCAGCTCCCAGACGAGACACCTGGCTACAACCACCTAAGTGAAACTTTTGCTGTGGTAACTGCAACCACTGTGGGAATATAGTTAATAGTAATTTCTTTAAGGATATTCTGAATAACAAGATTTACCCTATCACAAGTTTCATAAATTGTAATTCGACTCATGTGGTCTACAGGCTGGAATGTCCTTGTGAATGTGTCTATATAGGCCTCACTAAAAGGAGACTGAGGGATAGGGTTGCAGGGTATGCATATATGCATGGAAAACCTGAACTATCCCATATCTGGAAACCAAGCATGGAAGTGACTGTACTCTCAAAGTTTCAGGAATTGAAGTCATCAGCAGTGATGCCAGGGGCGTGATAAACTTAAACGTCTTAAACAATGAGAAACATATTGGATCTATATGCTTAAGGCTACAACTTTTCCAGGTCTCAACGAGGATTTAGATTTGTCCCCTTTTCTTTAGAAGTATTTTTTTTGTATATTTTTTATATATATATTTGTTTTTACATTTCATATGTTTTTTTTACTACTATATTAGATGTGGATGTATTTAGGAATGGTTGTTTTGGGAATCAAGCTGTAATGTTTGACAGAATTGATTTACTACTATTGAACACAGCCCATTTCTGATTGTGTTTCAAAATAATGTGAGTGTTATCCCTCTGGACCCTAGTGGCCAAATGGGGTACGTTTTTGTAATTGTTTGACACAGGTGTTTGAAGGCTATACAATTGCTTGTTTTAACTGTGGTATTGACCCCCTGATGAAGGCGTAAGCCGAAACGCATTGTTACAGCTTTTATAGCTTCCTCATGGAATCTACCAGTTATGCTTTTATTTCGTTTTTATTCTATTTCTCTATGTTTTACCAATCGTTAAATGATTTTTCTGTAATGCCAGTTCTGGTGCTATCAGAGGAATAACCTCTGTGTAAATGTAACAATCTGCTGATTACGGATATTGCAAGTTCTTGTGCTGCTGTTGTAATGTAGACATCGATGCGGGGTATTATTTCACAAAAGGACTGACGAGTTTATCCAAGCGCTGTAGCACAAGGATTGAGATACTGGGGTGGTGCAATAAATATGTTTGGGAACTGTAATTCATCGAGGATGAATATAAAATGCATGTACAGACATGGCATACATGTCCTGGAGACAGCCGGGTAAGACATCAATGCAGAGATTATCTCACAAAGGGACTGACGGGTTCATCCAAGCGCTAGAGTGCAAGGATTGAGATACTGGGGTGAAGAGTCTCCCTGGAGGGTGGTTAGAGAATTGTAACAATTTGACTGTTTTTATTCAATTGCATTTTTATATTATTCTTTTCTTTGTAAAGGACACTGAATTGCTTCTATGTATGAATTGTGCTATATAAATAAACTTGCTTGCATTTTTAACAAATGTAATTCAACCCCAGAAATCACATTTATCTAAAGCCCTTCAGAGTACTTTTTAATGGAGCTAATGGAGAATAAGTGTGTTAGATTCAAATCCAACTTTTTTACTTTAGTGCAGCATATCTCAGCCTGTAGCTGTGAACAGACATTTTGCTTTGAGTCAGTTAGCGCAAGGGTTCTTAAACTTTTTCACTCACGGCCCCCAAAAACAAATGTTTCAAATATTGCAACCCCCGCACACGCATTCACACATACAATTGTGCTCAAAAGTTTGCATACCCTTGGAGAATTGGTAATATATGTACCGTTTGTAAAGAAAACACGAGTGAGCAGGCAAAACACGTCTTTTATTTCTTATGGGATTCACATTCAACTGTAGGTCATAACAGAATGGCACAATCATAAAACAAAACATGGCAACAAAAAAAAAATGAACTGACTCCTGTTCAAAACTCTGCGTACCCTTAGTTCTTAATACTGTGTATTGCCCCCTTTAGCATCAATGACAGCATGGAGTCTTTTGTAATAGTTGTCTATGAGGCCCCGAATTCTTGCAGGTGGTATAGCTGCCCATTCATCTTGGCAAAATTCCTCCAGGTCATGCAAAGTCTTTGGTCGTCTTGCATAAACCGCATGTTTGAGATCTCCCCAGAGATCTCCTATGATATTGAGGTCAGGAGACTGTGATGGCTACTCCAGAACCTTCACCTTTTTCTGCTGTAACCACTGGAGGGTCAAATTGGCCTTGTGCTTAGGGTCATTGTCATGCTGGAAAGTCCAAGTGTCCCATGCGCAGCTTTCTTGCAGAAGAATGCAAATTGTCTGCCAGTATTTTCTGATAACATGGTGCATTCATCTTGCCATCAATTTTCACAAGATTCCCCATGCCTTTAGAGCTCACACACCTGCAAAACTTTAGTGAGCCACCACCATGCTTCACAGTGGGGATGGTATTCGGTTCACTATAGGCCTTGTTGACCCCTCTCCAAACATAGCGCTTATGGTTGTGACCATAAAGCTCTATTTTTGTCATGTCAGTGTGCTAGAAGCTGTGAGGCGTGTCAAGGTGTTATCGGGCATATTGTAACCAGGCTTTTTTGTGACACTGGCACAGTAATGGCTTCTTTCTGGTAACTCGACCATACAGCTCATTTTTGTTCAAGTATCGTTGCATTGTGCTCCTTGAAACAACCACACTGTCTTTTTCCAAAGCAGCCTGTATTTCTCCTGAGGTTATCTGTGGGTTTTTCTTTGTATCCTGAACAATTCTTCTGGCAGTTTTGGCTGAATTCTTTCTTGGTTTACCTGACCTTGACTTGGTATCAAGAGATCCCCGAATTTTCCACTTCTTAATAAGTGATTGAACAGTACTGACTGACATTTGCAAGGCTTTGGATATCTTTTTATATCCTTTTCCAAATCAATAAATTTACTATATACATATTGAAATATTTTTTGTCGTGTCTTTTGAATTTTCATGGAATCCCTAACATGTGCATTGCAGTTTTACATTGTGATTACACAGTGCAGATCGGGAGTGTCATATTTCTCTAGAGAATAGTATAAATAATTTTGTACTCCCTACATTGTTTTCATTTTTTTATTTTGACCATTTTCAGTTTTATAAAATCAATAGCTTTATTTAAATAAAAACAGCCAACCATGAACGCCAGCCATGAACGAGTAGTCTTATAACACGCGCCATATAATAAAGAATTTATACTTGGTTTAAGAAGGTACTGAAAAAAACATATTAAGAAAATGTATTTCAAAAGAGTATTACATAGCTCAGCCTGTCCCCCAAGGTCTGCCGAGGTACACCGTGCACTTAGGTAAATTAGAAAAAAACAATATTAGCAGATGAAATTTACATAGACAGTTTAATCTACTTAAAACAAAAGATAACTAACCTTGGCCGCCCGGCGGACAGCCATCCCTGCCCCGCAGTCCTCCATGGCCCGCAACATGTCCTCCTCATTCCAATTTCTTCTAAAATGTTCCATTCTGTGGTGTAATATATATGTATATTTTGAATAACTTGGCATAAAAACAAAATGGTTTGTAACGGTAAAGATGAAGGATGACCAATGAGAGGTTTAAGAAAAACGAAAAGTGCACTCACGTTCTTGTTTTATGTTATCTGCAATAAAACATTGTAACAATCAGTTTGGTATATTGTTGCACATCACGTAACATTTGGATACAAACTGCCTTCATGTAGCTAGCTGCTGTAACACTCAATTTAATTAAACATATGCATAGGTATCAAAAAGCTGGATAACGGTACTGGTTAAAGTGAATACTGGCATCTTTCTAAAAATGCTCCCATCACACGATTCCAATTCACAACTAAGGCTTGACAACAGTCAGGTGTTTAGGTGTTATGTATTATTTAACTACTGCAATTCATATATTTCTTGGCTACTACAGTTATATAAACATCAAGACAACTAAGCTAGCAACATTAGCGAAACTGTTAGCTATATTTCAAAGGTTATAAGTTGGATGAAAATGCTTTCTATTCCGTCGCACAAGTCAAATTTTATGACTTGCAGCTTTTCACACATAACCTCCATACATAACATCTTTTAAAACTCTCAAAAGTAAACTTAACTGACATGTATTAAGACGAAAATTGGTGGTACGATAGGTACAACTGTATGTTCACTTGTGAAACTTACCATTATTTTCCAGGTCATTTAAATTTCCCGCTTGAGATGATTTTGTCCTCCAACCACTAGGAATGGCTGATAATAGGGGGTGGCCGATAATAGGGGGACGTTAGCTAGTCTACTAAATCGATTATATATATATATATATATAGCTGTAAACACAATTAAACAACATTACATTCGTTTAGGAACGTCATAAAAACAAAGCTAATAGCTTGCTAAGACTATTTAAATATAGGCCTAGTTGTATTAGTCCTTTAGTTTGTCGCCAAGTTGTGCGTCATGGTAATGCAACAAACTTATTTATCAGCACTTATTTTACAGTAGCCTACTAATATTATGTGTATTTCACAAAATAGTTGTGTAGTTAATTGTCGCCAGAAGTCTATACCGACAAGAGGAATGATTGGAGCCGTGAATTGTTTTGACCGCACACATTTTTGAACATTTTATACAGCCATCACAATCACAAATCGATAGGCTAGCTTAATTATTGTTTATCAGGGGAATGAAAGCATGACAACCTACAGTGGATATAAAAAGTCTACACACCCCTGTGAAAATGCCAGGTTTTTGTGATGGAAAGGAATGAGACAAAGATAAGTCATGTCAGGACTTTTTCCACTTTTAATGTGACCTATAATGTGAACAATTCAATTGAAAAACAAACTGAAATCTTCGAGGGGGAAAATGAAAAATAAAAACCTTACAATAACCTGGTTGCATAAGTGTGCACACCCTCTTGTACCTGGGGATGTGGCTGATTTCAGAATTAACCAATCACATTCAAACTCATGTTCATAGAAATCATTACACACCTGCCATCATTTAAAGTGACTCTGATTAATCACAAATAAAGTTCAGCTGTTCTAAGTAGGATTTTCCTGACATTTTCTTAGTTACATCTCAGAGCAAAAGCCATGGTCCGCAGAGAGTTTCCAAAGCATCAGAGGGATCTCATTATTGAAAGATATCAGTCAGGAGAAGGGTACAAAAGAATTTCCAAAGCATTAGATATACCATGGAACACAGTGAAGACAGTCATCATCAAGTGGAGAAAATATGGCACAACAGAGACATTACCAAGAACTGGACATCCCTCCAAAATTGATGAAAAGACGAGAGGAAAACTGGTCAGGGAGGCTTCCAAGAGGCCTACAGCAACATTAAAGGAACTGCAGGAATTTCTGGCAACTACATTCTATATATCTGGCTCTTCATTGAAATCTGTGCTGACCACCCTTCAATACCAGACAACATGCCTCCCTGACCTCCAATCAAACCTTAATTTCAGTTAAATAAAATACATGCAAGTAATCAGAAATAATCTCCAACTGTGCAAGTGCAATGTGTGCAAAAAAATTAGGCAAAAGGGAAAGAAAAACAAATATCCAAGTGATAATGGTTATTCTCTTTGTTGTATTCTTCTTTCAGGTCAGAAAAACAGCACCTCACCTGTACACAACAGGAAACAATAATCCGTGCTGAACTGTGACTAACAAAACCAATTTACACTGAACTAATGACTAAGTGACAACAGGTGCGTCCTCGGGGTGCGCTGCTGCCATCATACTCCGGCCGGTGGTTTGTACAACGGCGAGGTGGAGCAGACGTCATGCCAACTGCCTGCCCACAAACATTCTCATTGTATTTGAATTGCAATATGGTGATACAAGTATCTTGGTATTTAGTTGGACTGTTAACTCTCTTTCCAGACGCACGTCAGCCACCTCCAGTCTAAAATCAAATCCATAATTGGTTTCTTATTTTGCAATAAGGCATCTTTCACTCAGACTGAAACACATATTCCTGTAAAAATGAGTTACCTGAACATCTGCCAACCCAATAGAAAGCTGCTCTCTGGGAGATACTTCAGATATCTCACACTGGTCATTATACAAGTGACTGAACATGGCTGACAGCAAAGAAAGTTTGACTAATAGTAATAAGCCAGTAGGCTCCAATAATGAGAATGTAGGAAAATAGCAAGTCAAAATGTAATACTATTACTTCCCATTGCAAACATATTTGATCAAATTCAGCACTCAAATAACAGCTGTGAGCAGTGTTTCAGGGGCCCAGGGGGGCACAGGAAGCATCTCACTACATGCTCTCACTAGAGAAGTATTTTTTGCTACTTAAAAATGCCCAATGCCGCTAGTAGTCAGGATGTCCAATTGAAGAATAGGAAATCAAAACAAAACAAAAAGACCTTGAAACCAGGCAAGGAACAAGGCAACCCTAGTTCAGCCGATTAGAAGAGATGAATATTGCTGTCGCTGGCAGGTTTCAATCCCTGGTTTTCTATGTGGCAGACTGTCTTTAACCATTACGCTATTTAAACAGCAGAATGCAACTTTTACCTCAGCCATTACATTTTTGCTGAAATAACATGGACAACAGAACATTTATTAACGGAACTAAAGAGTAGACTTGTACAAAGATTGCTGTAGATGGCTAGTTAATAGCTATACAGTCTACTTATAACGAAAACAATGACTCCAATCACTCCATGACTGGTTTGTTTCTTTGGAAAACAATAACAGTATAAAAAGGTCACATAATACAACTATTCTTTTATATATATATATATATGAGAATCATGGTATTACAGAGGGGATATATTGTGTGAAGGCTGAAAAGTGCCTAGTGGATAAACATGTGACATAGAGAATTTTGAATGTCTGAGAGGAGAATCGACCCGGGTTCACAATATTGAAGGACCAGGATGTTCCCACTACACCACGGGGCCTGCTGGAAATCACTGCTCCTCCGAGTAGTCTCCAGGGGTTGTGATCTATAATACCCCAAAAAGCATACAGAGATGCATTCTTTGAAAATCACAATATGACCGTAAATTGTTTTGGGCTTACTATAACATAGCTACTGAAGGTTGTAGCCAGCTGAGTTTTTGTCTATTCTGAACAAATCCTAATGCGTAATTTGTTTTGTCAGCAGTGAGCCTGGAACACCGGTCGGCTGCATGGCAGTCTGTGTCTCTAACCACTACGCTATTTAACAAGGGATAGCCTGTCACTCCCTCACTTACTCAGTAAGAGACATTCGCTCTTGGCCGGCTTCACTTACGCGGTCTGGCAAAAACCATGTGTGTATAGAGTGGAGAATGTGTGTATGTGTTATGTGTAGAGAAATGGGACATAGTGTTTGTGGGGGAGAAGTTGGGTTTCTTGGATGAAAATAGGAATGTCTGTATGCTGAGTGACAGGAGAATGTGTGTGTGATTTTTGTGGAGATATAAGAGTGTGTAAAGAAAGACGAGAGAAAGTGTATTTGGAGGGAGGGAGTAGAGGGTAGGGTAGGAATGTGTGTGGAGCAAAGAGTGTGTCTTGGTGAGGAGTGGGGGAAGGAGAATATGGATTGTGTGTGAAAAGAGAATATAATGTGTGGTTGATAGTGTGGAGGGAGGAGTGCGTATGGGCGTAAAGGAGAATGTGTTGGGAGGTTGTGGAGACAGAGGAGATATATGGATATCAAGTGTCTAAGACACACCATGATGTGTTTTTGTTTGTTGAAAGAGAAAATAAAGTGTGTGGGGAGGGTGTACGGGGTAGGGGGTCGGGAAAGTAGAGATACATCATGTACTGATTAACTTCAACGGGAAACTGGTATGGCAGAATTTCAGTGACTATCTTAACATCTGTGACATTTATAGCTGCTATAAAGCCGTTACATTTTGTATAGTGCGAAGTGTCAAAGACGTTAGCCATCTTATGTTAGCTACCTAGCATTAGTGACATTGCGTTAGCCACCTACCGTTAGCCACCCTGCATTAGCCACATTGTGTTAGCCATGTTGCGTTAGCCACCCTGCGTTAGCCACCTTGCCTTGAGCTAACGAGCCACCTGAGTGAGAGCTAAAATCCTCTTCCTCTAGCGTCACGTGCACACGCAGTGGCCAAAATATGTCACCCTGGTTGAATTCCTAATACCATTGACTTTGAATGGGAAAGGGTTTAGCTTGTTAAGCTGAAGAATATTTGGCTCAGTTACCTCATTTAGTGATTTTTCGGTGAATTTCTTATAATCAGTGAGGTTTGTAGCACCACCATGAGAGCTAGCTGTTCATACCTTTCAGGGTTCATTCCTGGCCTTGGTAATTATCTGTAAAGCAAGTAGCATCTTTCTTGGATAATCCTTTTAGGATTTTTAGCCTTATAAAAATTTTAGCCACAATTATGTCAAATTCAATTGCGGATTGCTGCCACATCATTGAGTTATCAACTTTTTTAAAGATAATGGTCCACAGAACCTTCACAGCAAACGGGATGCCAATCCATTCAGTGGTCTCGGAGATGTCATTTAAGATGTCAAAATAACGCAAAACATTGGTGAGGTTTATAGCGCCCCCATAAGGTCATTCTATACTTGACTTCTGCTGTCCATTTGTGGCAGAGATGTTAATGGGCATGATTCGTTTGGTAGCTGTCAGATATTCCCATGTGGATTTATGGGTTATATAGCCATAGACCAGCCCACATCAATTTTAGTCGCTGATTTCAGCCATATTGTTTGAGATATCAACTTTCCTTATATAACTTTAAAAGATAATGGTTCAAAGGTCCATCACACCCAATAGCATGCAAATCTGTTCAGCACTCTCGGAGGAGATGTCGTTAATGAGTTTTTCACATATGTCAAAATGGAGGCCATATTGTTTGACTTATCAACTTTTGTTATCTAACTTTTAAAGACAATGGTCCAGTGGTCCTTCACACATAATGACATCCAAATCCGTTCGGCGGTTTCAGAGGAGATGTCGTTTAAGTGTGCTTTTATTAACGGAAAAATCTTGAGAAACATCAGTGATGTTTATAGCGCCCCCAAGAGGTATTTCTTTATCGGACTTTTTCTATCCATTCCTGACAGACACATTTACGGGATTGTTTCGTTTCGTAGCTGTTTGATATTCCATTTGGGATTAATGGACTTCTAATGTCATAGACCCGGCCAACTCAAATTCATTTGCTGATTTCGGCCATTTTGTCTGAGATATCAACTTTCCTTATATAACTTTTAAAGATAATGGTTCAAAGGTCCTTCACACCAAACGGCATGCAAATCTGTTCTGCGGTCTCGGAGATGTCGTTAACGAGTTTTTCACAAAAGTTAAAATGGAGGCCAGATTGTTTGAGATATCAACTTTTATTATATAAATTTAAAGACAATGGTCCAGTGGTGCTTTACACCAATTGTCATCAAGTTTTTCACCAAATTCCAAATGGAGGAAAATCCAAGGTGCGAATTTGAAAGACCCCAGAGACTTTTTTGGTCAGCATGAGAAGGGGTATATCTGGAACTTGATTGCGTGTCTCTACAACATTCGGTTAATGAGATATGAGCTTCACTTTTTCCATTTTCGACTGAGTGCTACAGCGCCACCATGAGGAGTATGGGTACCATACAATCAGGCAAAGTTTGGAGCGTTTTGAACCAGAGGGGACTAAGCTATGGGCCTGGAGAATAAAAATAAAAATTAAAGCTGCAAGCAGCATTTAACGGGTTTCAGCATTAAGCTATTAGTAGCCAGATTGCAATTTTTCCAAAAGGACACATATCCAACTCATGTCCATTGCTGTAAAAATATTACATGGTTTTTCCTTTTCACTAGTATCCCCGTGTGGCCAAATGGAAACATCTTTCATATAAACTAAACTTGTAACCCTGATCATGTGTACCAAATGTAATCAGAACTTAACACTGGTCATTTGATGCTATAGAAGTAGCATTTAAAGCATTTTTCACAAATTCAGAATTGCCGAAGAAACATTACGCCCGACTTAATAGGGCCCAATTGCAAATTTGTTCCTTAGGAGGAGGTGGACTTATACACCTCTTTTCAAGATTTTATTTTAAACAGGTTGAGAATGGTGAGCTTGCAAATGTGGGAAACCTCAATAGTGCCACCGTGTGGATGATAAAAAAAATCTTTGCAGTCATTATGGTTGTATCATCTTTGTTAACATATGCACTAAGTAGTATCATAATACCATTATTCTTATTGATGGGTCTATATATGTGCAAAACCACACCCCTGCGCATGTTCATCTGTCAATGGCGGCCATGTTTTTCAACATACTGGCCTGATTGATATAACTTTTGAAGACCATTGTCCATAGATGCCAAATATCAAAGTACGTGAAGGTCGGACAATTCTTTCGGGTTTTTCACACATTCAAAATGGCCGCCAAACAATTAAAGTGAAGTTAATGAGTCCCAATGGCAAATATGTTCCTTGGGAGGAGATGGACTTATCTACTTCTTTTCAATACTGTATCTCAAACGGGGTGAGTATGGTGACTTTGGTAATGTGAAAAACCTTAATAGGGCTACCGTGTGGTTGATAAAAAAATCCTTACAGTCCTTTTTTCTGTATGGTCCTTGTCAACATGCGTACCAAGCAGAATTATTATACCATTATCCGTGTAGGAGATGTCTTTATATGTGCAAAACCACGCCCCTGCACATGTTCATTGTTCAATAGCATCCATGTTTTTGGACATACTGGCCTGGCTGATTTATCGTTTGAGGACCTTGGTCCCTAGATGCCAAATATCAAAGTACGTGAAGATTGGACATTAGGTGGCAGAGGAGTTAATTTTTTAGTATTTTTCAAAAAATCCAAAATGGCGGAAAATCTATCATGGCGGACTTTATGGGTCCCAGAGGCAAAAATGTTAATCATGAGGAGCGACACCTATGTACCAATTTTCAAGACTCTGGGTTATAATGGGTGGACGTGGTGAGCTTGCAAAAAGTGTGACTTTGGAGACTTGTGACAGCACCACCATGAGGCTGATATGCACGCCACTGCACCAGAAGTTGCGGCCTTTTACTACCATAAAAATTTGGGCACCTTTAAGCAATTTAATCTCACGGGAATTTGCAAAAAACACCCTTTTTTCCCGGAATAATAATAATAATAATAATTAAAGCTGGAAGCAGCATTGAGCGGAATTCAGGAAACAGCACTTGGCATTCTTATTGCACCATTTGCGCTGAGAAACTGTCCATCATGGTGAACTTTAAGGCTTCCAATGGCAAACATTTTATTTGTGAGATTACCTTACATACCTCTTTTCAGACTTTTACTTACACAGTGAGCAATATGAGCTTGCAAATGTGGCCAACTACATACCGCCACCTTGTGGTTCATTGGAAATTGCTTGGTCCCATTTGGTCATTTCATGATTGTAAACATAACCTACCAAGTTGAATGATAGTACTATTTTTGGGGTATGAGTTTTGTGCTAATATGAGCAAAACTAGGCCCTGCGAATGTTCGTTGGTCAACAGCGGCGAGGTTCTTTCACAAACAGATTTCATTCGTATAAATGTAAAGGTCTTCATAGGTACAGGCAAAATATGAAGTAACATTAAGATCGGTCATTTGGGGCTGGAGGAACTAAGTTTGAGCGTTTTTACATATTCAGAATGATGGAGTTAATGGGTTCCAATGGCAAATACTTTCCATGTAAGGAGATGGAGTTCACAACCTCTTTTCAGGGCTCTAACTCAAGCGGGGTGAGCGTCGTAAGGTTGCATATGTCAAAAAAATTAGACACATCGTCAATTAGATGAGAATTAGACACATTGTCGTCTACAGATTGTGAAGTAAAAATAAAATCTGATTAAGCGTGTAGGATATCTGTGCCTATATGCGCAAAACCACACATCTATACAAGTTCATAGGTCAATAGCGGCCATGTTTTTTGTCTTACTGACCTGGTATATATACATTTTGGAGACCTTTGACCATGCCATATATTAATTCAAGTGAATATCGGTCATTTGGTGCCATAGGAGAAGTGTTTTAAGGGTTTTTTCACAAATTCAAAATGCATGAAAAACCATAAGTTAATGGATTCCAATTGTAAATATGTTCCCTTTTTTGGCGATGGACTTAACTTCCTCTATTCAGGGCTGTAACTCAAACGAGGTGAGCGTGGTGAGCCGGCAAATGTAAAAATCCCCAAATCGCCACCATGTTGTGGATTGAAAATTGCTTGCACTCATTTTTGTCATCTCATGGTTGACAACATATGCAACAATTGGATTTATAATACCATTATGCCTGTTGGAGTTTTGTGCCTATATATGCAAAACCACGCCTATACACAAGTTCATTGGTTAATAGCGGGCAAGTTTTTTTGACAAACTGGTGTGCTTGCTATAGATTTTAAAGACCTTCATCCATAGATGCCAAATACGAAATTACGTGAATATCAGTCATTTTGTGCCATAGGAGTAGCGTTTTGTCTTTTTCACAAAATCAAAATGGCCAAAAAACATAACAGAAAGGTTAATGGATCCCAATTGCAAATATGTTCCATGAGAGGAGATGGACTTTATGGGTCCCAATGGCAAAAATGTTCATCATGAGGAAATACACCTATATACCTATTTTCAAGACTCTAGGTCACAAGGGGTGGGCGTGGTGAGCTTGCAAAAAGTGCAACTTTGGAGGCTTGTGACAGCACCACCATGAGGCCGACATGCATGCCACTGCACCAGAAGTTGCGGCCCTTGGCCCTTTACTGCCATAAAAATTTGGGCACCTTTAAGCAATTTAATCTCACTGGAATTCGCAGAAAACACCCTTTTTTGCAGGAATAATAATAATAATAATTAAAGCTGGAAGCAGCATTCAGCGAGATTTAGGATACAGCACTTGACATTCTTATTACACCATTTGCGCTGAGAAATAAATATGAATGCAGTAGTACCAAATGTGGCATGGATTATTTTTTCAAACTGTCCATCATGGTGAACTTTAAGGCTTCCATTGGCAAACATGTTTTTTGTGAGATTACCTTACATACCTCTTTTCAGATTTTTACTCACACAGTGAGCAATATGAGCTTGCAAATGTGGCCAATTTACATAGCGCCACCTTGTGGTTCATTGGAAATTGCTTGGTCCCATTTGGTCGTTTCATGATTATAAACAAAACGTACCAAGTTGAATGATAATACTATTTTTGGGGTATGAGTTGTGTGCTAATATGAGCAAAACTAGGCCCTGCGAATGTTCGTTGGTCAACAGCGGCGAGGTTCTTTCACAAACAGATTTCATTCAGGCTTGTGGAGGCTTGTGACAGCACCGCCTTGAGGCTGACATGCATGCCACTGCACCAGAAGTTGCAGCCCTTAGCCCTTTACTACCATAAAAATGTGGGCATCTTTAAGCCATTTTATCTCACGGGAATTTGCAAAAAACACCCTTTTTTGCCGGAATAATAATAAAATTGAGCCGGAACAAACACAATAGGGTTTCACCAGTGAACTGCTGAAACCCTAATAATAATAATGAACTGGAACAAACACAATAGGTCTTCACCAGTGAACTGCTGAAACCCTAATGAACTGAAACAAACACAATAGGGTTTCACCAGTGAACTGATGAAACCCTAATAATAATAACTAGAGAAGTACATTTCCTGAAGAAAATGTGGTGTGCTTGCTAGCTGTTTAGAAAATATTTATGGTTTTAAGTAGTGTTTATCAAAAGGTTTGGAGTCTGTTCGACTGTTGGTGAAGGTAATTAGCATAAATTAGCATACATAACAGTTATAGCTCATATGTGTTAACAATGACAGATCTCGTGTCTGTAGCTCGAGCGGTTCAAAAGATAGAGCCTAATAGTTAATTAACGCTAATTCGCAAGTGTAAAATTGATAACCATTTCATAATTTCCAGTGGGGATAGCTTAAATGTGTGAAACAAAGTTAGTTTCGTGTCTGTAGCTCAAATGATTCAAAATATACAGCCTAAACATTTATTAACACTAATTACGCAAATTAGCATACATAAAATCAAACAACTTTTCCTAATTTGAAAAAGGGATAGCCTAAACTGGTGAAACAAATTTGGTTTTGTGTCTGTAGCTCGAATGGTTAAAAGAATACAGCCTAATAGATAATTAATGCTAATTATCCAAATTGCATATGTAAAATAAATTAACATGTCATTATATGAACAGGGGATAGCTAAACTGGTGAAGCAAAGTTGGTTTCATGTCTGTAGCTCGAACGGTTTCAAAGATATAGTATAATAGTTAATTAACGCTAATTACGCTAACCAGCATATGTAAAATCAATAAACGTGTCATTATATTAAACAGTCAAAACTTTTGAATGAGAATCAGTTTCATGTCTGTAGCTTGAATGATTGAAAACATACATCCTAATGGCTAATTAATGATAATTACGTAAATTAGCATATGTAAAATCGATAAACGTATCCTGATTTGAAGTAGGGATAGCCTAAACTGGTGTAACAAAGTTTGTTTCGTGTCTGTAGCTTGAATGGTTCAGAAGATAAAGCCTAATAGTTAATTAATTACGCTAATTACCATTCGTAAAATCAATAAAGGTTTCATTATATGAACCTGGGATAGTCTAAACTTTAAATGCTGAATACACTAATCAGCATAGGTAAAGATACAGCCTAATAGTTCATCAACACTAATTATGCTAATTATGCTAATTAGCATCTGTAAAATCAAAAAATGTTTCATCATATGAACTGGGCATAGGCTAAATGTGTGAAACAAAGTTGGTTTCGTGTCTGTAGCACGAACGGTTCAAGAATGATTCTCAGTTTTATCCTAACAATGTAAATTAGCAATTATCCAGTCAATTGTTTATAAACCTGTAATAGAATTCTTATTTAGGATAGCCTCAAACCTTTAAAGTTGTTATCAAAGGTTGATTGGCCCTAAATCATGAACATTTTGAATTGAAACCTCTGTATTACTTTGGCTCTCATTGAAACACATGTTAATTTATGCAAGTCTTGAATGTTAATTATTACAAAAGTAAACATAGTATAAAAAATCTGAATACAAGCAACTTGAGTTGGGCCAGACTGATCATCTTGATGTTGGTTTGGACTTGATAGCTTAAAAAATGTAGGAGGAGATGCGTCTAGAATTTTTGACTTTTTTACCATTAAAGTCTATGGACACTTTTTTCCCATTTAAATACATTAGTGGCTCATATAAATATTGATATAATATAAAAAGTATAATAGCTATCAAAAAGATCTGCTAAAACAACCAAAGTTTGTGCATTTGGGAAGTTTTGGAGTTGGTTTCATGTTTATAGCTTTTACCGTTTAGGCTGTAGAGCTGGAGGAATAATAATAAGAAGTAATATGGGAGAAACCTATAGTTGTGCTTGGCCTTTGGCAAGCACACCTAATAATAATAATAAGTATGGGAGAAACCTATAGTTGTGCTTTGCCTTTGGCAAGCACACCTAATAATAACAAGAAGTAGTATGGGAGAAACCTATAGTTGTGCTTTGCCTAATAAAATGAACAATTATAAGAGGGTTCCAGCAACTTCGTTGCTTGGCCCCCTAATTATCCATTGATCTAATGTGAAATGCAACAGTGTTTACTAAGTCAGGTTTTTATAGTTAGCTAACTTTATACAAACTGCAAATAAGAAGTGGCACTTCCCAGGTGACCATGTATTCATTAATGGCATCGTTTAACAGTAGATAACTTTTTGAAACTGGCTTACAAATGTTTTTGGTCACGGGTCAGGTTGGGTAGCCAGTAAGCTAAAAAAGACACTTAACACTTCTAAAAAAATGTTTTAATATATTCTTTAAAAACAATGCCCTGCAAATATTCAAACTTTTGACCAACTCTCTTATTTTACTGAATTAAAACATTTACATTGATTTATGTAAGTTTACATTTGAAATATTTTTAGGAAATAAAATGTTGCATTCTGTGGAAGCATTCTATAAAAATTGGAAAACAATGTAGAAAACTTGTCTGTATTGGAGGGTGGCAATTAATGAGTGGCCCAGCTACAGTACAACATGGCAAAAGGTTACGTGGTCAGATTGAGAACAAGATTATTTTTGGCAAAACTGAATGTGCTAAGTGGCACAAACTTAAAACTATGATTTGTGAACACCAGGGATGGAAATTCACGGCCATGGCTGTCAATGCCCTCGTGTGTCACCGTAATACCATCTCAAAATTTTTATTACATTTGTCCAAAGTGGCTATGTATTTGGATTTGATGTAAAAATAATAAAAATCTGAAGTCAAGTATGCCTAAAATTGTTATTTTCAAGGTATTTCTTTAGTTTCCTAACTTGACTTGCAATTTCTTTTAATTTTATTAAACAATGTGCACAGTGGCAGTCACAGGCTCCGCACTTTTGCTTACAGTTTTGTAGAACATCAGTAGATTGCCCGGTGGGAGGCAATTTATGCCTGAAAATACCTTTAGCTGTGTCATAGATTTCATGTTTCTTGGCTATTTCTATTGGTTAAATCACATCCTTCAAGGTTTTTCAATGTTGGTTTGAGTTGAAGATGCAAGCTCGCGAAGAAATGCAATTTTAGTGTTTAGTTTTTTTCTCAGACATCAATGCAAGTAGTACTGTACTGTAGATCTTTTACCACAGTAGCCTTCTGCCTAGTGGAATATTTGTACATTTGTGTCTTGAGAATAAACGATTTGTTACTATATAGTAATACATTTATTATTTGAAGAAACATTTTACAGCATACTCATGAGTTGTGTTTTGTGGTGTAATTGAGAGGGAAAATTATTGTCTGATAAAAATCTAAGTGACTGGTAGATTTTCAAGGTTAGTTTGAAGACACCCAAACGATGGGTAGGAGAAAAAAGACAAAAAAGAGTTGGGCCATCATTTCTTAGTGGGCTGTCATTTCTAAGTTAATAAGGCCACACACAAACTTTATTAAATCAGTTTTCTACAGATATTGCTTATGTTTTTCTTCTGAAAATGTTTTCTTTGGAGCAATGTACTGTAATTTCCCTGGTTGCCACAAACGCTGCTGCGTCATATACTGAGTATATAGTCTAAAGAAGGCCAGTTTAAATGCATCTTTTATCAGCACAACAATATTCAGCTGTGCTAACAATCTCAAAATAATTTTCTAATGATCAATTCACCTTTTAAAATCATAAACTTTAATTAGCAAGCACAAGGTGCCATTGGAACACAGGAGTGATGGTTGCTGATAAAGCGCCTATGTAGATATTTCCTTGAAAATCAGGCGTTTTCAGATACAATAGTCATTTATGAATTTAACAATGTCTACACTGTATTTCTGATCAATTTGATGTTATTTAAATTCAAAAACAAGGAGATTTCTAAGCGACCACAAATCTTTGAATGATAGTGTACTCCGTTTCTAAAAAATATACTGAAACTCCGTTTCCTAAAAAGTTGGGACGTTGTGTAAAATGCAAATAAAAAAAGAATGCAGTGATGTGCAAATCATTAATCCCTATGTTTAATTGAAAACAGTATAAAGACAACATGTCAAATGTTGAAACTGAGAAATATTCTTGTTTTTGGAAAAATACATGCCCATTTCGAATTTGATGCCAGCAACATGTTTAAAAATATTTGGGACTGGGGCATGTTAACCACTATGTTGTATTACCTATTCTTTTAACAATACTCTGTAAGCATTTGGCAATTGTTAAGACCAAGTACTATAGTTTTAAGAGTGAATAGTTTTCCCGTTCTTGCTTGATATAGGATTTCAGCTGCTCAACATTTCGGGGTCTTCTTTGTCATATTTTTCATTTCATAATGTGACAAATGTTTTGAATAGGTGACTGGTCTGGACTGCCAGCAGGCCAGTTAAGCACCCGGACACTTTTACTACAGAGCCATGCTGTTGTAAAACATAACAGAATGTGGTTTGGCATTGCAGGGCCGGCGCCAGGATGACATGACTGAGGGTGCATTTTGTATAAATGAGGGGCATGTCTAATCACTGCACACCCCCCACCCCCAGATAAAAAACTTTGAAATGCATATATGCATGTAAAGCCGACTGAAATGCTCCCACAAGTTGGATTGGCTTCATGGGCACTTCTTATGGTCAAGCTTCTCCAACAACAGCTCAAAAGGGTTGAGATCCGGTGCTTGTGCTGTCCACTCCAGTATCGACAGAATACCAACTGACTGCTTCTTCCCTAAATAGTTCTTGCATAGTTTGGAGCTGTGCTTTGGGTCATTGTCCTGTTGTAAGAGGAAATTGTCTTCAATCAAACGCCGTCTCTGGGTATCGCATGGCGGTGCAAAATGGTGTGATAGCCAGCTTTCTTGAAGAACCCTTTTTAATCTATACAAATCTCCCACTTTACCACCATCAAAGCACCCTCAGACCATCACATTGCCTCCATCATGCTTGACAGGTGGTGTTAAGCACTCCTCCAGCATCTTTTCATTTGGTGTGCATCTCACAAATGTTCTTCTTTGTGATCCGAACACCTCAAACTTAGACTTGTCTGTCGATAACACTTTTTCCAATCTTCCTATATGCAGTGTCTGTGTTATTTCGCCCATCTTAATCCTTTCTCTTTCTTGGCCAATCTGAGACATGGCATTTTCTTTGCAACTCTACGTAGAGGGCCAGCATCCTGGAGTCGCCTTTTCACTGTTGACATTGAGACTGGTGTTCTGTGGCTATTTAATGAAGCTGCCAGTTGAGGAATTGTGAGGCAATCTCGGAACGGTCTTTTAAACAAACATTAACCAATGTCTGGCCAATCTGATTAACAAAAGATCCCAATCAACAATGATGTATGAAAGATAATGGTTTGTACAAACCTGGTAACAGTTTATAATAAGGTACTATCTATGAATATGGATTATTAACGAGAAGTGTGTTGAGATGAGAATAATTTAACGAAAGATGATATAAAATAATGGTTACATAATGTGTGTTGTAAATTTGGGCAAAGACATCATTAGACTTGACCATTAGTTGAAAAACCAACCACTGTTCATGGGGCAGCACCAACACGTGAGTAAATGATAAATGGAAGAGTAAAATACATTATGTTTATAATTTAGTCGTCAAATAACCTTTTACTGACATCTGTCATTCCTGGGATTCCATAGTCCCGTATATCTGTCCCTTATATCAGGAATTAATGTGCATACTAGAACTCACTTTTATTTAAACATCTACAAGTATTCAATAATATGTAATGTAAGTATTTTAGAAGTCATATAAATGTAATTTCTAAAATTATATTTGTGTGTTTAAAAATAACATAAAAATGTGTGCAACAATCAAAGCCCCTCTATGAAAAAGTAGATGCTCCTTCACACTCAATGATCTCTGGAGGTTTTTGAGCATGAGTTGCTTGTTTCAGGTCCTACTAGACCATCTCCATTGGGTTAAGGTCTTATGACTATGCCAATCCAAACTGACCGTGGTAATTTATAGAAAGAATCTCAACTGTGGGCACTTGCCAGGGTCAAACCCTATTCAGTCTGTAAGCAGAAATTACCACAGACCTATACACAAAACTAGTGCTCAATCTAGCACTTCAAAAGTAGTTTTTTTTAACCCTTTTTAGCAGCAAGTTAAGACACTGAAGGTAGAAGCAACCAGCCTTTTGAAGAAATGAGTCAGGGTTTGTTCAAAAAGGAAACATTTTATTATCACAGGCATTATGGGAGTGCAAGAAAGTGGATACCATTCCTGGGACTTTGAGGGATGACTTAAGGAGATACTAAAGAAAGAACTTTGATAGATGGCATTCAGAGGACCTGCCAGTGCTGTCAAGAGGGAAAACCCCTTCTTTTCATAGCCAGACTGCACAACTTCCATGATACATACAGAATCCAGAAGAGGTGGCAGGGATGATGAACCTATCCTTCCATAATGTATTCCTTGATTACCCTTCAGCAGTGGCAAAATGGATGGATGGCATTTACCAAAGCGAGATTGTTCCTACGGGGCCAAGTCCAGTGTGGGCTCCTTTACCCAGCGAGACCGCAACAACCCTACACTAGAATTTATATTTTTCTTGCAGACCCAAAAGAATCTGGAAAATGTGAAACAGCGCTTAACCCTCAGGCTGTTTGATCAGTCCAGCCAGACACAAGTCTCTACAGAGCAGGGGAAACTCAGCTATATAGTGTGTTGTGTGTGCGCGTGCCTGTGTACATGATTTTTGTGTGTGTTTTAAACAAGAGGCTTTGCCCGAGGATTTATGGGGGTAATGAAGCCAGGTTCAGGTGTTCGAAAGATGTGACAGCTGACCTCTGTACCAATGCTCTGTTCTCTCATTCATATTTATATCCCTTCTTTATTTTTTAAAGTATCTAGTGAATATCTATGCACATCTTGTACAGTTTTTACATTGAAATAAAATAAATTTGGGTTTGGGTTTAGTGAAAAACTTTTAGAGTTGGGATATCTTTAAGTTTAGACATTACAGTTCAGGGCTAGGTACGCGTTAGGGCTAGGTTAAGTTCTTGAGTATGAGGTAAGGGTTGGGTTAAGGTTAGTTCTAGAGCTAGGGGATAGGGAAAATAGATTTCTGTCCTGACAACATACAGAAGTTATTCTGTATAGAATATACCTGGGAGATTGAGGAATTAATCAGAATAAAGATTGGAAGAAAAATTAAAACACCCTCCAAAAAAAACTTTTACTTTTTGTATTTTTTCATGGACATGCTGAAACTCAAATATTGATATTTAGTGCTATAATCACATCCTTATGTTTTCTCAAATACATCACCATTATCAGAAAATAATTGGGGATTGATAGATATAAGAGTTAGATCTGGGCAGATATTTTAGTAAGTGGTGTCAAGAGCCATTTCCAAGTATCCCTCAACCTCAAGTCAGTAAATTACATCATTCCACTGTTTGATGTACATCTGTAAT
Source organism: Esox masquinongy (assembly GCA_016801175.1). Lineage (NCBI taxonomy): Eukaryota > Metazoa > Chordata > Actinopteri > Esociformes > Esocidae > Esox > Esox masquinongy. The sequence goes on along the minus strand of JACXGI010005031.1, from coordinate 24,014 downwards.
GTTTTAATACTATTTGTTTAGTACAGAAACCCATTTTCTACAATAAAAACACAAACATTCGGGTCCCATTGGCTACCCAAGGGACCTTCGACCTTGGTTAGAATTGCACAATGATGTTCCATAGAGAGGCTTTCCCCTGCCTAGGAAATCTGCATACCATTGAAAGGCGAATCTAATTGGCTATACACATCAATCCAACCCGCTGGGAATGGATTCATGAGCAAACAGAGTACACAAAGCGAAGAAACCTTATTTTGAATGTGCAGATACGCACTCACTCTGCGGACATGTAATGTTTTATTAATCATGCATGATCGGGTAACATTGCCAATAGGCTGGTTAAGGTCCTTAGAACCTAACAATTCATTTGGTATCGAACTTGAAGTTTTATCTCAAGCACAGACCAGACCAAACCAGAGCTTACCTTGTAAGAGGAAAGGTGTTCAACGAAAATGGATTTTCCAGTAAAGATGTCGCCTCTTGGATGTCTGGATCGACAAAGGTAGGCCCCAGGCAGTCAAAATATATGTCCTTATGATCAGTGGAGTATCTGGCTTCATTGTGAATCAAACATTTGACTCGTCGGAAAGCTCAATTGTTCAGCACTGGCACTGGTTGCAGCCATCTTGTGGTCACCCCCTGGTGGGTCATAAACCTCTGTATGCCCATATAAGGTAGTAAGACCTAAACCAGCGATTTTGTGCTCTCCCGGAAAGGGGAGATTCACAGCGTTCAGACACTACCATGCAATAAAGGATAAGTGAAACCGTTCTGAAGCTTTAATCAATTTTATAAATTCCTTGCATGTAACTACCATATATGGGGTTGTTACATCCAAGAGGTTCTAGCAGATGCGCTTATCCAGAGTTCTATTTGCAAGCGCACACACACACACACACACAATTCGTTGTTATGCTCTTATATATAAGAATAATGCTACATTATTTTCCCCCGCAGTACAAAAAAATGGGTACTGCAACTCATTAGGGTGGGTCAGACACCTCTAAGCTAATTGTGGTTGTTAGCGGGATCAATAATTTCCTCCAACTGCTTAGAACCCAGCTGACTTACTGTTTGAGTGAAGTGTGATGAACAGCAGTACAGCTTTGACTGGATATGTTTGGTGGGCAAGTCCCTATCTTTAACTTTCCTCAGTCCATTATTGGCATCTGTTGTTGTGAAGCAAGGCCATACTTATATGTATATCATATTGGGATTGGGAGAAAGAGAGGGGATAATCATAACAAAAAGATTACAGAATTACAAGATGGCGTAAATGTGCTGACGTGTTTTTGTACTGTCCTGTCTAATTAGTTTTTGTTCTGTTCCTCTCATCTATGCTGATCTTTATTTTTCAGATCTGTTCTTTATGTGCTACGCATTCTTTGTGTACCTTTTCCCATCCACTGTGGAACGTATTTGTTGCTCCATTGCACATTCCAGGCTCCTCCGACCGACAGCTAGCTAGCTATCTAGCTACTGCTAGCAGCTATCTCCATTGTTTATCAGAAGGATAACACAATCAGCCCGGACAAAACCGGCTAGCCTATGCAGCGTACCACCATCTCAGCACATACTGGATTTCTTCATTGCACTACCGGCTGTCTTCTCGGGTTTATGGTCACTCTCACAATTTACCGGAAACTCACAACTTAATTGCTGCAAACTGCTTTTTTATATACATCCCCGGACTCTCCAACAGCCAACCAGCTAACCATCCACTGCTAACGGCTGCCTTCTTCGTACCTCCAGGCGGATAGTATAGTATATACCCCGGATAATGTGGCTAGTCTACGTAGCGCTTCACCGACTCAGTGGTTACTGGTTTTTCTTTTCTACACCATCTGACTTTTCTGGACTACTGTGATCCATCACATCACTGGAACACCACAGTCAGCTAGCTGTAACCTATTTGATGACTGTGGTTAAGTACCACTATTGTGCAGGTAGCACCAGTTAGCTTTGACCAAGGCCAACTTTCCATCTGTTGCCGACGCAGTGTGCTAACCAGGTTACCGGAGCTTATTGTTACTTGACTACATAATCTGAGACCCGCTGAACTGTCATACTCGTAGTACCTCACCAACCCGTCTACATGAGGACATCAACTTCTATGGGATCTGTCTCTGCCCATTCCTAGCCATTACCTGTGACTGTTGTTTTGGTTGTCTCGATACTTCAGTATGCCTCGTGTATTGCTACTCTTGCTCACATTCACGGTTTTACTGCCCTGTAGATTCCATAACCCCCTGTGTTATAGTACAGATAATTTGTTTGCCCCACAGCTTACAGTGTCAGAGACCTCTTCTGGTCTACCGAATCTATCCAGAAACGCAATCTCCTTATTTGTTACCCAATATCTAGGTTCTCCGCCATTGAGTACCCATCCTACTATATCCCGGAATTTCTTTTACTACACCTGGATGCCCATGCCTTTATTTCACTCTACCTACTGTTCTAAACGACCAGCTCTTAAAGCTATGTGCCACATACTCATCCTACTCCTCCTCTGCTCCTCAGGAGATGTTGAGTTAAACCCAGGCCCTGCAACCCTCAGTGCCATTCCTATTCCCCAGGTGCTCTCGTTTGATGACTTCTGCAATCGTAAAAGCTTTGGTATCTTGCACATTAACATTAGAAGTTTGCTCCCTAAACTCGATTTACTCACCACCCTCGCACACTCAGCTAGCCCTGATATCCTAGCCGTGTCTGAATCTTGGCTTAGGAAGTCCAACAATCTCCAACTATAACATTTTTCGTCAAGATAGAACTGCTAAAGGGGGTGGAGTTGCACTCTATTGTAGAGATGGCTTGCAGAGCTCAGTCATTCTGTCCAGGTCTGTACCCAAACAGTTCGAGCTTCTGCTTTTAAAAATCCACCTCTCCAGAAATAATGCTATAAACGTTGCTGTCTGTTACAGAACCCCTTCAGCCCTAGTGCAGTGCCCTAGACACCATTTGTGAACTGATCGGTCCCCATCTATCCTCAGAGTTCTTACTGCTAGGAGACTTAAACTGGGATATGCTTAACACCCCAGCCACTATTCTTTCTAAGCTTGATGCACTTAACCTTACACAAATTATAAATGAACCTACTAGATACAATCTTAAATCTGTAAACAAGGGCACCCTCATAGATGTCGTCCTGACCAACTTGCCCTCTAAATACACCTCCGCTGTCTTCAACCAGGATCTCAGCGATCACTGCCTGATTGCCTGCATCCGTAATGGGTCAAACGACCAGCCTCATTTCTGTCCGGCGGTGTCTAAAACACTTCAGTGAACAGGCTTTTTTAAATGACCTGAATATAATAATGGGAGTATATTAACCTTATTCTGACAGTAGAAGATGCTTGGTTGTTTTTCAAAAGTGACTTTCTCTCTGTCCTAAATCAGCATGCCCCTTTTAAAAAGATTAGACCAAGAGCAGATATAGCGCTTGGTTCACTCCAGACCTGACCGCCATTAACCAGCATAAAAACATCCTGTGGCGTACTGCATTAGCCTTGAACAACCCCCATAACATGCAACTCTTTAAAGAAGCTAGGAACTGGTATACTCTGTTAGTTCGGGAAACAAAGGCCTGCTACTTCAAACAGAAATTTGCATCTTGTAGCACCAACTCTAAAATGTTCTGGGATACTGTAAAATCTGTGTAGAACAAGAGTACCTCCTCCCAGCTGCCCACTGCTCTAAAAATAGGAAACACTATCACTACCGATAAGTCTACGATACTAGAGAACTTGAATAAGCATTTTGCTGAAGCTGGCCATACTTTCCACCTGGATACCCGACCCCCAGCCAACTGCTCTACAACCCCATAGTTACGCGCACATGCCCCCCCGAGCTCATCCTTCACCCCAATCCAGACAGCCGATGTGTTAGAAGAGTTGTAAATTCTGAATCCGTACAAATCAGCTGGGTTGGATAATATGGACTCCTATTTCCTAAAATTGTCCGCAAATATTATTGCAACCCCCATCACCAGCCTTTTATCTCACATCATCAGAAATCCCTAGAGATTGGAAAGCCGCTGCGGTCATTCCCCTCTTCAAAGGGGGTGATACCCTTGATCTAAACTGCTACAGACCTATATACATCTTACCCTGTCTTTCAAAAGTTTTCAAAAGCCTGGTAAACAAACAGACCACCAACCATCTCGAATCCCACCGTACCCTTTATGCTATGCAATCTGGCTTCCGTGCTGGTCATGGCTGCTCCATGGCCACACTCAAGGTCTTAAATGACATCATAGATGCCATTGATAAAAAACACTACTGTGCATCCGTCTACATCCGTCCAAGGCTTTTGACTCTGTCAATCATCGCATTCTTATCGGCAGACTCAACAGCCTTGGTTTCTCACATGTCTGCCTCGCCTGGTTCACTAACTATTTCTCTGATAGGGTCCAGCGTGTTAAATCGGGGGGCCTGCTGTCTGGACCACTGGCTGTTTCTATGGGGGTGCCACAGGGTTTGATTCTAGGGCCGACTCTGTTCTCTCTGTATATCAATGATGTTGCTCTTGCTGCTGGGGTCCCCCAGATCCACCTCTATGCAGACGACACCATTCTGTACACATCTGGCCCTTCATTGGATACTGTGCTATCAAACCCCCAGAAGAGTTTTGATGCCATTCAGCACTCTTTCTGGAACCTTCAACTACTCCTAAACTCTGGTAAAACTAAGTGTATGTTTTTTAACCAATTGCTGCCCACACCTGCCTGTCTGACTAGAATCACTACACTAGATGGGTCTAAATTACAAGTGGAAACATACAAATACAAATACTTAGGTGTCTGGTTAGACAGTTACCTCTCTTTTCAGCCCCACATCAACCACCTCCAATCTAAAATTAAGTCTAGGCTCGGCTTCCTATTCCGCAACAGGGCCTCCTTCACTCACGCTGCCAAACTTGCGATGGTGAAAATGACTATCGTACCAATTCTAGATTTCAGTTCTCAATCGGCTTACTGTACCTGGATAAAGGTTAAATTAAATAAAATTTTAAAAAAGAATGCGTCATTTCTGCAGGTGCTAGCATACATTTGATGAAAAGGGGATACTATACGGTCCACTACAGACAACATGGTTTGCTTGCTGCATACTTTGGCATTGGGAATGGAGATCAAGTTTGAGCGACCAAATCCAGCTCTAATGGTTGTGTGTTGGTTTTTGTTTCCGTGTGCATGTTTTTTATTTTGTTTATTTCCCACACTTTAAATGGGTTATCCATCCAAAAACCACACAAATGGATAGACAAGGAAACCAAGACCATTCATTGTCTGATTTAAATAATTTTAAAAGTGTTACATTGCTATAATTTAAATGTGACCTTATTTGAGACCCAATTTGCAACCCAATGTGTCTCTCACAATAAAGATTAAATAGACTACTATTTTAATGATAATTTGCCTTGGAACTAACATGTAAATACCCTGAATTAAACAATATATCTGTGTCAATAACAAATACAATAATAGGTGGTAACTGCAATCCAAATCTGAAAAGTCCCAATACCGTCTATCAGGACTTTTTATATATTTTTTTGTAAAATGTTGGAGAGGTTCTGTATGTACATGTAAGTTACTAAATATATAACATGTAGATATTGGCCACATAAAAGGGAACAAATGGCTTTGCCAATGTCATGGTACCTTGAAAAGGCATATACAGCTCCAGAAAAAATTAAGAGACCACTGCTCCTTTTTCTTTCCTTTCCAAAAAAGTTGAAAAGGAAGGTTTTGAGTGAGGAACAGAAGTGTTCAATTTGCAGTGGTCTCTTTATTTTAACCCTCCTGTTCCTTACTCAAAACCTTCCTTTTCAACTTTTTTGGAAAGGAAAGAAAAAGTTGCAGTGCTCTCTTAATTTTGTCCGGAGCTGTATGTACTTTAAAGGTACACATTTGTACATGGGCACTATACATACAGGACCAGTTTTGCGGACAAAGTTTGACTAAACTTGTAGATTAAATATACTATTTTAGTCATACGTTGAGTAAAAAAGCAATCTCAATGGAACTCAGACATCTGCGGCTCTGAAGTAATTTGTATGTAGCTATGTAATCCAAACTAAAGTAAGGATTAGCTGTTCCATCTATTTTTGGCCAGTTTGTTTCTATCACCACATTATTGACCTACTGGCTCAAAACTCAATTGCCCCCACTCTCCTGTTATTGCAGTGATTATGAAAACAATGCTTTATAGTCATTATCCCATACTTTTCTATCTATGAAAGAAAAGAATGACCTTTCTAGTAATAACTTGGAGTCATTTGCAATTATTAACCTGACGGCTTGAACCCTGAATGCTGATTTTCTGAAAGCTGTGGTATATGAAACTGTACAACATGTGACTGTAAAACATATTACCTTTTCTGTTCTAATTGTATTGATAACAAGTTTAAAATAGCATTAAAAATATTTTTGTGGTTTTTGGTAAATAGCCAATAAACCAGGGCTCAGGGCTGTATTCTGGTACTTTGCTATGCTTTGCCGTGTATCACACATCCTTGTACTTTATTGCACAACATAACACACTGAAATAAAACATCCTGAATTTAGAGAATCCTAGACCTATGTTAGATGCATTAAACAGTGTTCGGGATCAGACTGCAGTTTTCTGGCCTACACGGCACATTGCAATGTGTCAGCCCACCTTCAAAAGATACTGTAAAGACAAAATGAAAGGGAGAGAGGAAAATATTTCTTTAGTTATCTTGTTTGAAATAGATATTTTTTCATGTTTCTTTAATCTATCCAATTAATTTGTTTTTCAGTGTAAGACTAATACCAATGTTTCTGAATTAAATATTTGAAAGAGGTAACATTTCTTCACTTAAGGGTTCAAAGCAACACTCAAAATATTCCTGACAAAAACAACCTGATTTGGGTTATTTGGTAAACAAATGCCGGTTAAATAGTTTACAGAACACATTCTGGGGTATTTTTACCTGGAACAAAGAGTCAGTATTGTTTTTTCTCTAGGATAACCACAAGCTGATCTGCAAATGTAGTGGTAAATACAGTACGCTGTGGGAAAATAGACAATGAGAGTTTTTCCAAACAATAAAATAAAAATGAATACTTTATTTCCTATCTTGTGGATAAAAAACAGGCAATGCAGTAAATTACTAAACACAAATGTAGTATTTTTATAGAAAACTTAGATACACAATAACACTAAAGGCACTTTCATTGTTTTATGAAATAATTCAACATTATTCTTTCAGGAAAGCTACATAGGTCCTACTACTCCATATGAAAATAAAAAATGATCAATGCAAAATTTGTCTGAAAACATTTGCATATTTTAACTTTCACGGAATTTTGTGCTGGTATGTGCTAAATATCTTTAGTTTTAGATAAAATGTTGAGGTACAGTCAACAACAAGTGTAAATGTAATAATTTCTTCAGTTTTATCGATTATCTTGGCAAAAGAAATAAACACACTAGCATGGATGTAAACAAAATCTGAAAAAAATGAGAGAAATTACATTTTTATCTCATGAAACATGGGACCAACATTTTACACTTCATTTATGTTTTTGTTCAGTATACTTATAGATTATTACTTACATATGGGCATTGGCTCTTGTGAAAGTTATACAGTTGTATAGAAGGTAATTAAAAACAAATTGAAAAGATTTTATATTCTTTACAAAAATTGCAACTCAATCTCATTTTAACAGTCAAAACTGGTTAAGAAATTAACTGAAGTCTGTAAATCATAGCGAGTTTAGGGTAATATATTATTAATTCGATTACAATTGCACTTATGTAAGCCTTATTAAAGCTATAAACCTATAACTGTAGCACATAATAACAATACAAGAGAACAGCTTAAACAGAATTACATTAACTCTCACAGGTCAGCAAAACGGATGGCTTCTGAAACAACCCACTTGGTCATATCTCAATAACCAAGCATCCATAACCTTGAACCAAACATCAATAACTCACCATTTTTAAAAGAAAATAACTCATCTCTAAACTCATCTCTTGTTGGTTCATCCAAATAAAAAGTGAAGCTTTCAAGAAGTAATAGTAATAATCATTTATTATTGTACAGGGTAACTAAAAGCTTGCAGCTAAAAGCTGAATTGCAGTCAGGTTTATGTCGAATGGAGCCAATTCAAAGCACTTACACCTAACCTATAGCATTTTTTTCTGCAGAATAATGTTTATCTAGAATGAGCTGTTAAACCTTGACAGCTTTTAGTGAGCACTTGGAAGCAATTTATTTTGTGAATATAGGCTTAATATACACTACCGTTCAATGTTTGGGGTCACATAGAAAAATCCTTGTTTTCTATGAAAACATACATGAAATGAGTTTGAATTAAAAAATTAACAAAATGAATAGGAAATATTGTAATTGACAAGGTTAGAAATAATGATTTTTAATTGGAAATAATTCTTGTGTCCTTCAAAAACTTTGCTTTTGTCAAATTATTTGACAATCCTCCAATATTTGAGATTTCACCCATTGCCTCGTGAAGCACCTTCCAGAAGTTGGACTGGCTTGATGGGCACTTCTTGCGTACCATACAGTCAAGCTGCTCTCACAAAAGATCAGTAAATTTGAGGTCCAGTGACTGTGCTAGCCACCCCATTATAGACAGAATACCAGCTGACTGCTTCTTCTCTAAATAGTTCTTGCGTAGTTTGGAGCTGTCCTGTGGTAGGAGGAAATTGGCCCCAATCAAGCACCATCCACAGGGTATGGCATGGTGTTGCAAACACAGTCCACTTCACCACCACCAAAGCACTCGCAGACCATCATATTGCCTCCACCTTACTTGACAGATGGTGTCAAGCACTCCTGCAGCATGTTTTCATTTGGTCTGCATGTCACAAATGTTCTTTGTGATCCAAACACCGTAAACTTAGATTTGTCTGTCAATAACACTTTTTTCCAATCTTGCTTTGTCCAGTGTCTGTGTTCTTTTGTCCATCTTAATTTTTTCTTTTTATTGGCTAGTCTGAGGTATGACTCTTTCTTTGCAACTAAGCCTAGGCCAGCGTCTCAGAGTCACCTCTTCACTGTTGACGTTGAGACTGGTGTTTTGCAGGTACTATTTAATGAAGCTGTCAGTAGAGGACCTGTGAGGCATCTGTTTCTCAAACTAGACACTCTAATGTACTGGTTCTCTTGGTCAGTTGTGCACCAGGGCCTCACACTCTTCTTTCTATTCTGTGTTAGAAATCAGCCGTTTCGTATAGTGGTTGAAATAATGATCGCGTACCCAGTCGTCAAGGGAGAGAGTAATTAAATTATTTATTGCAGCATTTGATAGTATATTGTTCATGATGTTACAGACTCGATACTCAGTCTTACAAACTCGAGCTCATCTCACTCAATCTCATCTCTTCTCAAAGAACTTCTGGTTGTCCTCTTCTTTATAGACATTGCAGGACCAAATACACATCACAGTACTGTAAGCCCATTGGCTAATTACTGTCGCGCTTTGAATGAACGTGACTTCCTGTGTACAGATAAACAGATGTTCTTTTGTTATCTATACATAAACAAGCACACATTTATACACTTCAACATCTGGTTAGAGATAGTTTGCGCTGTTCTGTGAAGGGAGTAGTAAACAACGTTGTACGAAGTCTTCAGTTTCTTGGCAATTTCTCGCATGGAATAGCCTTAATTTATCAGAATAAGAATAGACTAGTTTCAGAAGAAAGTTCTTTCTTTCTGGCCATTTTGAGCCTGTAATCAAACCCACAATTGCTGATGCTCCAGATACTGAATTAGTCTATTCAAGGCCAGTTTTATTGCTTCTTTATTCAGCAAAGCAGTTTTCAACTGCGCTAACATAATAGCAAAAGGGTTTTCTAATGACCAATAAGCCTTTAAAAATGATCAACTTGGATTAGCAAATACAATGTGCCATTGAAACACAGGATGTATGTATATTTCATAAAAAATCTGCCATTTCCACAAACAATAGTTATTTACTACATTAACAATGTCTAAATTGTATTTCTGATCAGTTTGTTGTTTTTTCAATGGACAAAAAATTTGCTTTTCTTTCAAAAATAAGGACATTTCTAAGTGACCCCAAACATTTGAACGGTAGTGCATTTCTTTGAGTCATATCACTTTCCATGTGTATTATTTTGCTGTAGGGGAATTACATGTGGTATTTAAAATGTGTAAATTAGAACTATGTTTTAAATTTTTTATGTGTTTCTACTTATGTGTGGTAGTTTTGGAAATGATACTGTGTAGCATTGTTTCCAAGAAATCCTGGTTGAAGAATATCAGAATTCTGCATTTGGTATCAATGATTTTGATGAGTTGCATAAGTAATACATTGCTTTAATCTAGGTAGCCTAACTGAATAACAAGATTTTGTGCTCAGTTCACATATTGATTGGTTTAGATTGGTTTGACGTCAAATGATGAGTTATGTGTGGAGATGCTGAACAACCCTCAACTTTGTGAATTAGAAATGCATCATTAGTGGTGTGCACTGCTGTCACTTTGTTCAGGTTTGGAGCATTTAGAGCTGAGCCCGGCCAAGTGAGGGACAAGCAGAGAGAGGAGAACCTCTCTGTGCACATTGGGGAACCAACCAAAGTTAGCTGCATACTGCGGGAACAAACAGAGATTGTTGCTTTTTTTTGCTGGGGGGGGGGTGTTGGGGGGCTGATTAAAACAGTCCTATTCTACTGCCTCCTGGGCTTCTGATGCTATCTCTTTTTGTGATTCAGTCTAGAGATACAAAGTGGAGATTAGACAAACGCAGAGAGGGTTTTTCAACTCCCATATAATTACTTTTTTTTAAAGGTAGGCTCAGCAAAATGATGTTGCCATGAGCAGCAACACAGATATTGAGATGAGCAAGGTGCAACACTTAATTCAGTCACACAAAGTATCTGTGTATGTCCACAGATTTTTAGGGACCAAAACTGCGATGTTGTGCACTCTTAGTGGTTTTGGAAATGTACCCACTATGCTGTTTTCATTTTGCATCTATGTCATTTTTCTCTGTCTACATTATTATATAGAAAGAATCCTAAACTTGTTGTTGCATATGGAAATAACAATGTGTATACAAATGAAAAAAATGAGATACCCACTCCTGTAGGAAATCATAAATGTAAATATCACTTCTTAGTCTCAGTGCACGTGCATGATGATGGCTATTTGCATGTCAAAAGGCCCATTACTTTCCATATATGTTCAAAATCATTCTTTAAAGCATGTGGGAAACACAATGCCATGGTATGAAATACATTTATGTGTCTTGGGAAATATGCTGTTATGAAATGAGCACAATCATCAATCCATGCATGCAGTAGCATATTTATGCATATTATTGCCAAATTGTGTAGAAGGATGTTCTATTCATATATTATTCTTCTGATAGTGCATTAATGTTGACCTGGGTGCAGTCTATTTTTCCAATTATTTTAGAAACCCATGAATGGCAAATAATCTCTTCTCCAACCTGTAGTGCAACAGTGCATGGAAAGTGTATGAAACTGTTTTGTTTGCAGTTATTGGTGGCTCATCCCGAGTGAGATGAAAGTCTGTCAAAGGTCTATTGAAAGGTGCCTGTTGCACTAAAATCTGTTTAAAAAAGAACACAGCAAAATTATATCTACCAAGACACTGCTTTTTGTAAATAGGTCCCATCAATGGACTCTCTGAAAAGCAGTGTATGGTAAATCATTGGAGAATCTGCTTCCCATTTGATTTCCCATTTTCTCAGTCTGTTATAATAATTCAACAATGGTTTTACATGAGGCAAGTATAATTTAGCAAATTATTACATTATATGGATCATGATTACTGTAATGTTGCAGGGATGAGGCAGGACTCAGTCGCTGGGAGAACGAAGGACTTTTAATAAAAAGATGTAACAAAACAGAAACTAAATGACAAAAACAGAACATCCTTACACAGGATGAAACCTACCAAATACCGACAAGATACAATAGGAAAGGAAGAACTTAAATAGGGACATTGATCAGGAACACAGCAAGCTCGCTTTGCCAGGATGTGACAATTATAAAATATTCTTGCGTTTTCAAAATATATGAAATATCGTAGCCTGTTAGGAAAATATGCATTAAAGGTGCAATGCAGAATCAAAGAAATTAAAAAAATATTTAATACATTTTCAGAAAATGTAGTTCACACATTTCCAAAATACATTTCCCACATTAACCTGTCTACGATTTAGTCCAACAATGCAAAACAGGGATGAAACCTGCATATGATTAATACAAATTATTTTGCAAATATTGTTTTGTTTGATGAAATTAATCTTTTTTACAATCTTAGAACTGCCTGTACAATAAGCTTTATGAATGTAAAATGTGTCCTGCCAGTGGCCTACAATTAAAGTAAAAGCTATTGGTTTTAATTTTGTAAAGCATATTGTTTTTTTTAATCAGGGTAGCAAACTAGAAAACAGGTAGCTTGTTAGCTACAGGGAAACAAGAGATTTGCCTGCACATTGTGTAATGATTGAAGGCAGAATCTTTCTGCCCACACTCCCTCGCTGCTCACCAGCAGATTTTATATCCCACTGCTGAACTGCTATGAGCATTTAGTGCCACTAATATCATTATGATATCATAAGAAGTCTAAATCAGAGTTACCAATGGTTTAAAACATGAGTCCAATTACCAATGGTCAAAATCATGACATCCAGGACTCAACTACTACCTCATTGCCCTATGAAAACCTGAAATATAAGCTTGTTTTACTCAAACATTTGTACACAATGTGAATGTGATCACTGTATAGCTTCAAAACATAATTAAAACTATGCAGTTTTTAGGACTTTCGTCATCAAGTCAATGGAGAACCAAGTCTATGAATTTGAAAGTAGCTACATTTCTCCACACCCATCACTCATTTTTTACCAAAACAGGTCGGGTGTTTGATTTGGCTGCAGAAATTTGACTTAGAAAACCAATTTCTGGTATGAAATTGAGTTTCCTGCCTATGTTTAAGAGCATGCTGAATGGATATCTTTTATTAAAAAATGTGGGAGTGCTGTTTGCCAACTGAACAGACTTAATTGGGGTATGGGAAACAGGCCTTGAGAATACTGTACTGTGATGTGCTGTGTCTTCGGTGTTATCGCAAAACACAAACAATGTTTTATTTTGAAGTATGAAGAAGATAGTTGTTTAAAGAAGATTTCTGTACTTTACCAGACAGGAACCGTGCATGCAGCTCTTTGATGAGTATGTGCAACAGAACAAAAAACACAACACAAGCTATAATTGCTGATACTGTAGTAACACTATAAACTGAAACAACTTCAACTCAAGTTGAATATGACATTTTAGGAGCTCCACATTACCCACAGGCACATAAGAGCTCGCAAAAAAAATCCATCACTGCCACTCACTTCCATCTCTGCTCGATAGATTGCTGCAGGATGGCAGCTGAAATATAATTCAGCCAATATCACATGCGGCTTGGGTGGTGAACTTAATCTTATCTGTAAATAACATTGGTGAGATCAGTGGCTTACTCCTCTTTTTATTTATTTAATGCAACATTTATTTAATCATGTTGCTCACATTGAGATCTCTTAAAGAGAGACCTGCCCCCGAAAAAATACCAGCATACAAAGTTCTGGTTATAATTAAAATGTAGAAAACAAATCACTAAAACTTGAAGTACACATTGAGCAGCAATGTGGTTTTGTAAAATGCTGTACAATGTCAACATATTGGTAGCCCTGTACTTAATTTACCATCATATTATTTAACCTAGCCTTGAACTCATTTAAAGGCACATGCTTGTATATTTTCATGATACTTTGAAGCTTCTTCCAAGCTGAAAGGGCAGGAAACTTTGTGCACAGTGTGTCATGTCTGCACAGGCGATCATTTCCAGCTCTGTTTTCACTATGTACTTACAAAAGTACAATGGGATCTGTCACAAAAAGGCCTCATTAATATAATATACCAATGATTTAATCTCTTAGAGCTAAAGATGACCAACGCATGTTTATATAGAGGATAAAGCGAGTAAGGGCTTTAAAGCAAACATGGGTGCCTTTTTTATTTTCCTGCATAGTAGCTATAAGGAATAGGTTTTAAGTAAGATTTTGTTAAACAAACAAAAAAACATTAACATTGTTTTTTCTGCATTTAAAATCAAGTTGAGCTAACAGAGCGGATGCTGGAAACAGTTCTTGAAACTCCTTACATGCATTCCCCACTGGGTGTGTCGCGTGCGTGAGCATTGCAAAATAAATGTAAACATCCATGTTATTCAATTATTGTATCTACACAGCTCGCGCGTATCAACAATGGTCTGCAATGTCCTGTGCTCAAATAGAACATGGTTTTTGTGACGCTCAACGCACCGAAACTCCCACTCTCACTGGTTGACCCCACATGGGACACTAAAATAACTAATAGGAATTAGCCAAAGCTATTTACAAAGAAACAATATTGGTTTCCCTTTTCATCTGTGTTTTAATCATTGTAGTACAGAAACACATTATTTTGTAATAATTTGAGTGCTGAAGATGGACGAGGAAAGTTTAATTTTGGAAGTTGAGAAATACACAATTATATATGACCCAGCCTGAAAATACTACAAGGGTCCAGCAAAAAAATATATTGTCTGGAGAGATATTGCAGATAATGTGAAAGCAACAGGATAATAATAGTATTTACAGCATGTATAGCCTACTATGGGATAAAAGGGTGGCAGCCTCATACAGCTCAGGAAAAAATTAAGAGACCACTCCTAATTTTTCTTAAATCAGCATCTCTACATGTATGGCAGCCATTCCATTCCAGTGTCTGTTAAATTCCAACACAGGCACACCTTATTTTAATTAATGAGGGACTGATTAGATGATTACCTGAACCAAATCTAATTTAACGAGGAAAAGTATAAAAACCACTGCTGTGGTCATCACTATCCTCTTGCAATAGGACCAGCTGGATGGCAAAATCAGTGCAAGTAGTACCTCAAAGGTAATTTGAATAAAAAAATAACTATTCAGCATGACAAAAGAGTTGAAAAGAAAAGCTTTGAGTGAGGAAAAGAAGGGTTCAATTCTGGCTTTACTGGCAGAGGGATACAGTGAACTTCAGTTTGCTTCCATCCTGAAAATTTCAAAGACGGCGGTTCATAAGAATAAGGTCAAGCAACAGACATTGAGGACAACAAAGCTACAGACTGGCAGAGGGAGAAAATGACTGTCCACTGACCAAGATGACCGTCAACTCATTCGAATGTCACTCAACCGTAGGATGACATCAAATCACCTACAAAAAGAATGGCAAACAGCAGCTGGGGTGAAGTGCATGGCGAGGACAGTTCGAAAGAGGCTTCTAGGAGCAGGGCTGAAGTCGTGCAAAGCTAGAAAAAGCCTTTCATCAATGAGAAGCAAAGAAGAGCCAGGCTGAAGTTTGCAAAAGACCATAAGGATTGGACCGTAGAGGAATGGAGTAAGGTCATCTTTTCTGACGAGTAAAATTTTCAGCTTTGCCCAACACCTGGTCGTCTAATGGTTAGACAGAGACCTGGAGAGGTCTACAAGCCACAGTGTCTCGCACCCACTGTGAAATTTGGTGGAGGATCGGGGCTGGAATCGGGCAGATTTGTCTTTGTGAATGACGCATGAATCAAGCCAAGTACAAGGTTATCCTGGAAGGACACCTGCTTCCTTCTGCTCTGACAATGTTCCCCAACTCTGATAATTGTTTTTTCCAGCAGGACAATGCTCCATGCCACACAGCCAGGTCAATCAAGGTGTGGATGGAGGACCACCAGATCAAGACCCTGTCATGGCCAGCCCAATCTCCAGACCTGAACCCCATTGAAAACATCTGGTATTTGATCAAGAGGAAGATGGATGGTCACAAGCCATCAAACAAAGTCGAGCTACTTGAATTTTTGTGCCAGGAGTGGCATAAAGTCACCCAACAGCAATGTGACAGACTGATGGAGATCATGCCAAGACGTATGAAAGCTCTGATTAAAAATCAGGGTTATTCCACCAAATACTGATTTCTGAACTCTTCCTAAGTTAAAACATTAGTACTTTGTTGTTGAAAAATGAATATTAATTTGTTTTCTTTGCATTATTTGAGGTCTGAAAACAATACATCTTTTTTGGCTATATTGACCAGTTGTTATTTTCTACAAATAAATACTCTATATAATAATACCCTCTAGCAATATTTTTATTTGGAATTTGGGAGTAATGTTGTCAGTAGTTTATAGAATAAAACAAAACCTAATAGTAAAACCAGAGAAACTGAATTTTGCAGTGGTCTCTTAATTTTTTCCAAAGCTGTATATTCACACAGGTGCCATGGTTGAGATGAGGCAGGACACGAGGCACAGAGCTGATGAACATCCTTGACCTTTAATGTTTTTTCCGAACTTCAACAAGAAAACAAACAAAGAAGCGGCACAAACCGAGAACTGAAGCACAGCACACCACAAAGTGAACTCCAAACAATGACCAACAACTAAGGGACACACAGGGCGACTTAAATAGGATCCCCAATCAGAGGCAATACGGAGCATCTTCCTCTGATTGGGGATGATTAAACAGTAATGAACATAGAGATGCCAAGAGGCACCTCTGCAGTCAGGCCCTGACTGTGGCCTCCAGGCACATAGAGATGCCTAGAGGCACCCCAGCCAGGACCTGACAACAGATATTGTTGATAGCTGGCTTTTAGCTAAAAGCATAGATGTCCTCAATAGCTTTTCATTTCAAATATAATAAATGATAGACCTACTGCTGGTAACAATATTAATACTGTATAACATGCTTTTATGTAGGTCTTACCCATGTTAATAATCCCAAATGTAGTTGAAATCAGAATCAGTTTCATCTTGCACGATGGTGGAAAAAGGTGCAAAACCCATCGTCCTGCCCACAAAATAAAACGATTGGTTCAGAGTTTTTGATATTTAAATTGATCGAATCTGGTGGGGCCGGGAAAATATTGCTTGTGTGCGATGGCGCACACAAATGCTTGCGTGCGTCCCGTGGGGAATGCATGCTGCACAACAATAAAATAACTGTCTCAGTAATAGATTTGGAGAGAAGGGGCTGTTCTGCTCATGCTACGCTGCCCTCAGTTATGAAAGATCCTCACATCCAGCTGCCAAGGGCATCTCTTCCACTCTCATCCTCTCTTCACAATGCTGGTGGATGATTGATGCCTTATTTGTGGCCCTCTACAGAGGGTTAGATACACTAAATGTGGCCCAACGAGCCCCAGTCAAAAGTAGTGTACTATATAAGGAATAGGGTGCTGTTTAGGAGACAGTTTTGTGATGTGGCATGGCCGGTAAAATAATGCATTATTTTCGCCCTCAGACTCGACTAAGATCCAGGAAGAGTGTTTGAATGTTAATATTAAGTATGCACAGGTTCTAATCCAACCTGGGAACAGTGTCGGCCGGGCTTGCCTATTAGGCTGGTTATCATAAACAGAGAATTTATTTCAGGCAAAACATTTACCACTAATGGTAATACTTTATCTTAGTTAATGTAGAGAATAAGGATTATGGATCTTTTTTGGGTAGTAAGCGTTCCTATCACTAATTATTGCTTTTGATAGATCTACGTATTTTTAACCGTTAAAACCAGTGCCGGCTCTAGCCTTTTGGGGTCCCTAAGCAAAATTTCAGTTGGGGTCCCCTCTCCCCTATTGGTCGGGGGCTGCCTAGCAGTCGGAGGCTCCCTAGCAGTCGGGGGGCCTTTGCGACCGTTTATGTTGCTTATGCCTGGAGCAGGCCCTGGTTAAAACTATTAAACCTATGAAGCTGTCAGTTTCTGGGAAGGAAGCACTGTAAACCAAAAGAAATGCTTGGTGCCACAGCATTATGCTGTCACCACCATGCTTCACCATAAGGATGTATTGGGCAGGTGATTAGTGGTGCCTGGTTCCCTCCAGACATAACGCTTGGCATTCTGTCAAAAGAGTTCAATTTCTGTTTCATCAGGCCAGAGAATTTTTTTTCTCATGGTGAGAGAGTCCTTAAGGAGCCTTTTGGCAAATTCCAAGCGTCATGCGCCTTTTACTGAGGAGTGGCTTCTTTCTGGCCACTCTACCATAATGACCTGATTTGTGGAGAGCTGCAGAGATTGTTGTCGGGAAGGTTCTCCGGACACTCAGGAACTCGGGAGCTCTATCAAAGTGACCATTGGATTCAAGGCCCTTTTCCATCGATTGCTCAGTTTGGCTGGGCAAAAATTAATGTATTCTTACCAATTTTGGTTTCCCAACAATTCCCAACAATGACAGTCATTCTGATTGCAGGTTATGATTGAATAAAATTTAGAATGTGGGATATCCCTACTCTAGTTAAATTCCAATTGGCTATAAACATTAATTTACAAGTCAATACAATACTTGAATTTCAGGCTGTATGCAGCCTGTAAACTGTGAGCTTCGGGCCATTGTATATCAATAAAGCCTAAGCCCTTAAAATAAAACCTTATGGAAAATGTTTAAAAAACTTTTTATGATAACATACTAACAACATAGGATCTCACATAGTGAAGGACTGAAAATGAATGTATGACAACAGCCAGATAGTTTGCTAAAATATTGAGTTGAAACTAGTCCCTCAAAATAAGGCATTATCACGCTAGCAGGCTCAGGAACAGTTTCTTTCCAGCTACTGTAACCCTGCTGAACACTGTGACCCAGCACTGTACTTGAACAATAACAATAAAGTTAAATCTAATTTAAAAAATCTAATATGCAAAGTATTGTTGTAAGTTGAAGACATTTTAAAAATATGTACTTTGCTTAGTGTAAAACTTTATTTAAATATTTCTTGTTTTCACAATTTAACAATGGGTTCAGTGTGGATACGGTCCTAATATCAGTTTTGATGTTGTACTAGAGAATTTGCTGGGTATGAGGCAAACAACTTTCAACATGTAATGAATCTAAAAGGCTTATTGATCATTAGAAAATCCTTTTGCAATCATGTGCAGCTGAAAACTGTTGTGCTGATTAAAGAAGCAATAAAACTGGCCTTATTTAGACTAATTCAGTATCGGAAGCATCACCGTTTGTGGGTTCAATTACAGGCTCAAAATGGGCAGAAACAAAGAACTTTCTTCTGAAACTCATCAGTCTATACTTGTTCTGAGAAATGAAGGCTATTCCATGCAAGAAATTGCCAAGAAACTGAAAATCTCACACACTGATGAGTACTACTCACTTCACACAACAGCGCAAACTGGCTCTAACCAGAATAGAAAGAGGAGTGGGAGGTGTGCAACTGAGCAAGAGGAAAGGAGAAATACATTAGTGTCAAGTTGGAAAAACAGACGCCTCACGGGTCCTCAACTGGCAGCTTCATTAAATGGTACCCGCAAAACATCAGTCCCAAAGTCAACAGTGAACAGGTGACCCCGGGATGCTGGCCATCTAGGCAGAGTTGCAAAGAAAATGCTATATCTCAGACTGGCCAATAAAAAGAAAAGATTAGGATGGACAAAAGAACAAAGACACTGGACAGAGAAAAAAATCTGCCTAGAAGGCCAGCATCCCGGAGTTGCCTACTGTATCCCATTGAAATTCAACCGTTTTCAGCTACAGTAGTCATTTACAACATTTACAGTACAATGTCTACACTGTATTTCTTATCAATTTTATGTTATTTTAATGGACAAAAAATTTGCTTTTCTTTCAAAAATAAGGACATTTCTAAGCAACCCCAAACTTTTGAACAGTAGTGTATATACTGCTCCGGGAAAAATTAAGAGGCACTGCACCTTTTTCTTTCCTTTCTAAAAAAGTCGAAAAGGAAGGTTTTAAGTGAGGAACAGAAGGGTTAAAATTAAGAGACCACTGCAAATTGAACACTTCTGTTCCTCACTTAAAACTTTCCTTTTCAACTTTTTTGGAAAGGAAAGTAAAAGGTGCAGTGCTCTCTTAATTTTTTCCGGAGCTGTATTTAAAAGGTATTGGCAATAGGTGTTCAATGAACTTGTAATGCAATATTTGCAAGGGGAATTGTTTATTCTTGTGCAGTATTAGGAAACTTCACCTTAAAAAAAGTGTAATACAAAAAATAAGCAGAATGGTAGCTCAGTTGGTAACTGTAAAAAAATGTATATGCATTCATTGCTGTAAGTTTCTCTGAAAGTGTATAATGACTGAAATGTAAATATATGGAATCAGTGAATACATGATTGTGGGTCCATTTGGATGGAAGCATTCTGAGCATTATTGTAATGTTTCTTTAATGTGTCAATTGATACTGTTAGGCAGCTGACTGGTAATTATTTCCCCCTTTCCTGGCTTCAGATGTATTGTCTTCTAGACACATTAAAAACAAACAGGGCATTATACAGAAATCAGGATTAGATTATGGGCATAAAAAAATAAGTAAAGAACCTAAAACAAAAGCTTTTGCTCTTTTGTTGTCCACATTCTGATTCTTTGATGTTTGAAAGTAACATGTGGTATTACAACATTACACACTTTGAAAAGTAATGTTACATTACTTTTGCATTAACCAAAACAGATTTTCGCTGGAGACTATTTTCCTTCAGCTTAGTAGATGTAGGGTACCTTCAAATGGCAGGCAGATGCTATGGTTTGATCCTAAGACTTGATGTAAATGATCGTTAAGTAAAATGTTTAAGTTCAGTACACACAGCAAACTGGGCAGAGACTACTACACCATATTAGTGTACATATTAATGGCGAAGGCAGAGCTGGTGAAATGACAGATTTTATCAACTAAGCACTGCCTGAGACCACTTTATCACCGAGGTACGTTGACGTTTTCACAGAAATTGTGTTTTGCGTGAGTCCTGCAAGTAATTTCAGTGAATATTCTTTGGGTAAAATATGTAAATTTTTCTTTGATGGATTCACAGTAATGCAAATATTTCCATGTTAAAGATATTGCATTGTTTCTATCATTTGGCTAGCAGTCTAGCTACAATACCAGCTAGCATGGCTTCTTCTTGTCACAATGTCCTTGCAGAAACAAGAAGAGCACTAACTGTGGCAAATGTTGCCCAGGTGAAGGGTTTTTCTTAGACAAAGGTAAATAATCCTGTATGTACATGTAACAACTGACTTATTTGAAAAAGTCAATATTTAATTACTTAAATTGATAAAAAAAACAGTTTTTACTTTTACTTACTAAAAAGTACTCTTAATAATATAAGTACTCTTATTCATTAAATTAGAACGAGTTACTCCCAAAACTTATTGTTGTGTGAAATTTCTGGTAGGGGAGGATTGTCTCCCACAACCACTGATGAGTGCCAGTTGTCATGGCTTGACCTACTGACACGCCTCCATTACTTCGAATGACTGTATTTATGATAATGTGTCGGAGAACACTCTATAACATGCTACTGTGCTTTCTTCGTTCTCCTATGTGACATTCATTTGCGTTTGAACAGAGAGACATGGTGCGTCTTGGCTTTTCACTCTGCATCCATCCCCCTAATGAGATTTTCGCTCACAATTAGAGATGAAGATTGTTATGAAGAGGGCTGACGATCTTTTAATACAGCACATTAAGGAGATGTGCTACAGTCATCTCGGCTGTAATTAGGTTAATTACATTTCCTTGCATGGAATCCTAATACTATTATTCCTTTGGTGGGTATAGGAGGAAACAGAAATACAGCAAATACCATCATTTGCTACTTCTTTGATGTTCCCACGTTTTGAATGGTTCTATGGATGCTCAACTACCATGAATGGGCTATGGGCTAGTTAACAAGGAGCCATAATGATTCAGTCGGTTTCCATGCTTCCCGGTACTGGAAAGCAATCTGGGACTCTAATTGAAAGTCAAATAGCAAATCTATGGAAATAATCGTCTCTCCAAAAGTAGCGAATCAGCAGCAGGCTCGGTTAGGTAGTGAGATAGAGGTCATCGGAGCTGCTGTGGAAGGAATCTCACCCGTAATCCCCATTTTCCTATTGCCTTCGCTGGGTATGCTCTGGAAAAGGATTGAATTCTGATTATCCAAATAAGAGCTAGTCCCCTTCCCTTGTTTAATTGATTTACAGACTCAGATATAATGGACACTGTACGTTATTCAAGTTAACGCTTGATTGCTGTTAAGCTTGCTACTGGCAGGAATTGGAACAGGTTTCCTTAGTTTGTCACAGAAGTGTAGCAAGTATGGCACCAAGGCAGTGATACTGTTGTTTGACAAATGCACAGTCGTGTAGATTTGCAGCAAGGTAGAAAAACTGAAGGTTGAGTTTGTAGCAATAAGTATTTCACATGTCATGCATGACAATCACAGAAGACTTTGGAATGGGAGGCTTTGCCTTATCAGGGCTTTTTGAGGATTCCCCTGAGGAAATTTCACAAGTGAAGTTGATTTCTCATGCTGACACGAACAATCAGAGTTCACCGCAGGAGATTGGGAGGCTGAAGTGGTATTAAAGGAAGGGATGATCATTCAAGCCTCTATTTCTACCTCCACCTTGAGAAAAGGTTTAGGTCCTAAATCACGTGGGGGGAGTCAGTGACTAGAGCCACTCTCCCACTCTCACCATACAACCCTTCACTTTATCCCCTACAACACCCCCCAACCCACTCCGGAAGCCTATTAACTCAATAGGCTGGTGCTTTATGCTGATGGGAGTAAAATGCTAATTAGAGAAGTAGATTGAGTCAATATAAGTGTAATTATTCTTGAGGGTAGGGTTTATTAGTACAGAGGCAATCAGGCTCATAATTAGGGGTATAATATAACTTCTTTAAAAGGGGATCTAGTGAAATGAATAGCACTAATGGCTTTTGGCCCAGTGCTTCATGGTTATTTATTGCACTTATGTATCAGTTTGTATATTTAGCATGTTTTTGGGGTGATCATTTATGCAAGCAAATTTATGTTCATTGGATTCATGAACCAAAGTGATGAGAATTATTTGTGTTTTGTTTGTGTTATCCTACAGTGCAGCACAAAGACAAGAGAGCCAAAACATGACACATGCAGGGAAACTCTGTCTCTCTCTCACACAAACAGGAAACATAGAGACTAACACAAACATGCCTCTGTTTTGCTCTCTCTTTTCATATATACACCGATCAGCCATAACATTATGACCACCTGCCTATTATTGTGTAGGTCCCCCTTTTGCCGCCAAAACAGCCCTGACCCATCGAGGCATGGACTCCACTAGACCTCTGACACCAAGACATTAGCTTCCGATCTCAATACGCAACAAACTGCGATGCACTGTGTTCTGTGTTTTGACACCTTTCTATCAGTACCAGCATTAGCTTTTTCAGCAATTTGAGCTTCAGGAGCTCATCTTTTGATAGGTACTGACCACTGTAGACCGGGAACACCCCAGAGGGCTGCAGTTTTGGAGATGCTCTGACCAGTCGTCTAGCCATCACAATTTGGCCCTTGTCAAAGTTGCTCAGATTCTTATACTTGCCCATTTTTCTTGCTTCTAACACATCACCTTTGAGGACAGAATGTTCACTTGCTGCCTATTATATCCCACCCACTGACAGGTGCCATGATAATGAGATCATCAGTGTTATTCACTTCACCTGTCAGTGGTCATAATGTTATGGCTGATCGGTGTATGTATATACAGTGGATATAAAAAGTCTACACACCCCTGTTAAAATGCCAGGTTTTTTAATGTAAAAGAATGAGACAAAGATAAATCATGTCAGAACTTTTTCCACTTTTAATGTGACCTATAATGTGAACAATTCAATTGAAAACAAACTGAAATCTTCGAGGTGGAAAAATGAAAAATACAAACCTTACAATAACCTGGTTGCATAAGTGTGCACACCCTCTTATAACTGGGCATGTGGCTGTGTTCTGAATTAACCAATCACATTCAAACTCATGTTAAATAGAAGTCATTACACACCTGCCATCATTTAAAGTGACTCTGATTAATCACAAATAAAGTTCAGCTGTTCTAGTAGGATTTTCCTGACATTTTCTTAGTTGCATCTCAGAGCAAAAGCCATGGTCCGCAGAGAGCTTCCAAAGCATCAGAGGGATC
>JACXGI010005030.1:0-49647 GCA_016801175.1 Esox masquinongy | reverse complement strand
TGACCATCCATCTTCCTCTTGATCAAATTCCAGAGGTTTTCAATGGGGTTCAGGTCTGGAGATTGGGCTGGCCATGACAGGGTCTTGATCTGGTGGTCCTCCATCCACACCTTGATTGACCTGGCTGTGTGGCATGGAGCATTGTCCTGCTGGAAAAAACAATTCTCAGAGTTGGGGAACATTGTCAGAGCAGAAGGAATCAGGTGTTCTTCCAGGATAACCTTGTACTTGGATTGATTCATGCATCCTTCACAAAGACAAATCTGCCCGATTCCAGCCTTGCTTAAGCATCCCCAGATCATCACCGATCCTCTTCCAAATTTCATAGTGTGTGCAAGACACTGTGGCTTGTAGGCCTCTCCAGGTCTCTGTCTAACCATTACACGACTAGGTGTTGGGCAAAGCGGAAAATATGACTCGCCAGAGAAGATGACCTTACTCCATTCCTCTACGGTTCAATCCTTATGGTCTTTTGCAAACTTCAGCCTTGCTCTTCTTTGCTTCTCATTGATGAAGGGCTTTTTACTAGCTTTGCACGATTTCAGCCCTGCCCCTAGGAGCCTGTTTCGAACCGTCCTCGATGTGCACTTCACCCCAGCTGCTGTTTGCCATTCTTTTTGTTGGTCACTTGATGTCATCCTACGGTTGTTGAGTGACATTCGAATGAGTTGAAGGTCATCTGGGTCAGTGGACAGTCCTTTGTTGTCCCCAATGTCTGTTGCTTGACCTTGTTCTTATGAACCGCCGTCTTTGAAATTTTCAGGAAGGAAGCAACCTGACGCTCACTGTATCCCTCTGCCGGTAAAGCCAGAATTTAACCCTTCTTTTCCTCACTCAAAGCTTTTCTATTCGACACTTTTGTCATGCTGAATAGTTATTTTTTTATTCAAATTACCTTTGAGGTACTACTTGCAATGTTTTTGCCATCCAGCTGGTCCTATTGCAAGAGGATAGTGATGACCACAGCAGTGGTTTTTATACTTTTCCTTGTTAATTTAGATTTGGTTCAGGTAATCACCTAATCAGTACCTCATTAAGTAAAATGAGGTGTGCCTGTGTTGGAATTTAACAGACACTGGAATGGAATGGCTGCCATACATGTAGAGATGCTGATTTAAGAAAAATTAGGAGTGGTCTCTTAATTTTTTCCAGAGCTGTATATTTGTTCTTCTAACTAATGTATAAGCATTTTTTGGGGTGCAATCAAATAATTTGCTGGTGCCACCAGCGGAACAATTCTGTGGCACTAGTGCCACCAACTGAAAATGTTAGTCTAGAGCCCTGGAATGTGATACTCACTGTTGGGAGTCGGTGGTGCCCCCTCTCCTGGCATGCTATCGGATTCTGCAGGGGGGAAGGAGACACGTTAATAAGAGATATGCTGACAGACTGACTCACTCAGATCTCTCATATACAACATTTGGCACAGGGCACACAAATGGATGTCAAGAAGGAAAGGGAAAATAAACTACTTTGAAAAGTATTAGTTGATGAATGCAGCTGACAAGTTAATGTTCTCAAAATTGGATTCATGTGACCATCGGATAGGGGCTCGCATAATCCTGCTCTATATACTGTACTGTGCAAAATTCTTAGACCCCTTGAAAAAATTGTTTAAGCCATGTATCTGGGGAGAAAGCATTTATTTACTGAACAAAGAACCTCAGAATGAAAACAAAAACATCAATACAATGAAAAGTGACAAGTTTCTTGCGTTGTTCAACAGAATACTGATCTTGTGAGATGGATAGAAGAACACAGGTTAGGTTCCCAAAACTCTCCTCATGGCAGCCCAACCAAACACTGAGACAATAAAATGCTGCCTGAATTTGATGAACAGCACCTACTGGTAATTTCCCTGAAATAAGTCTTAAAAGAAATGGCAGCTAAATAACTTATTGCGGATAGGCAACAAGCAAATGACTTTGCGGTACATGAGAGCATAGGAGCATTGAGTGACAACCTGGAGCAGGGGGGCTTATAGAGCAATACAAACCACATTGTTTAAATGTTTGGCTCACAAAGATCCAGGTATGTCAGAAGAAGAATTGGCAAAAAGTACATTGATGCTGGTCTGCAGCCTTCTGTAAAGCATCATGGTAAGTGGGATCTGAAGGGTTTGTGGTATACTGCCAAAATACCATGGCTAAGAGATGTTCATAGGCACAACGCATTGCAGAGTGCCTGGAGACATGCCACACCCCATCATGCCTTATTGCTTAATTAAGACCTACTTGGAGCCCCGACCCAAACATAACTGAAGCTTGGAGTAGAACAGAACTGTAAGAAATTATTTGACAGTGTAATTACATAAAACATTTTCCATGTCAACACACAAAGAAGCCTTACAGTGTTTAAGGGCAGAATTTCCTTACCTCTGTGTGCACGGACGTGCGTTTGAAAACAGTTGTAGTACTTGTATTTCTTCCCACATATCCCGCAAACATAGGAACCTTTGTAAGAGAGGAAAGGCATTATATAGAGAGGGCTGAAAACCCCACAGGAGTTAACTGTCACTGTTCTGTAACAACATCAGACAACTAAATGCACAAGGTTTGTCAGGACATTGACGTTTTCTTATTTTGAAGAGTAAAATAAGTGACTTGCTTTAGAGTTATTTAACAATACATGACATATGATTAGTAGACAGTATTTAGTAAGAATTGCTATACAATAACTTTTTCTTCTGTCTGGCACTGAAATGTTTATTAGCATAAAAGTTTCTCAAGAAATACTAGATCCTTTCCAGCTGAAATGGGTAGGGGAACATGAGGCCAATATGAATCAGTGTGGGGGGAGGGTTAAAGCAAGCTGATGACCGCTACAACAACATGTTTGTGTCATGAACCCCGGTTTTCAAAGCAAAAATGGAGCAGTTGAGATGAGGACATTTGAATGAACATGTGCAGGTGCCCAGGTTTGAAAGAAGGTTGATAAAGAGGGAGAAGGTGCATAGGGTGATGAAAGGGGCAACTTGGCTAGAGAGTGACTTGCTTTCTTTGTGCATTTTCCTGGTCTTAAAAGGTGCAAACTCTGGCTATCTTGTGCACAAAGGATAGTGCAAAACAAATGTGCCCACTGCGTGTGGACTGGGAGGGACATGTTAGGGGGACATACCTTGTGTCTGGTCATTGCGAGACCTTCCTCCGCCGACAACCACGCAGATCTCAGCAGGAACATCTTTCCCGTTACTGGCCCCCAGCGTGCTAGGCTCTTTCTTTATTGTGACCGGGGCCGTGAGGGGGGCAGAGGTGGTGGTGGTGGTGGTAGGGGCAGTGTTCGGGGCATCCGGAACTCCACCCCCTGTGTCCACCTGCTCAGAATCGGTGGGCACCTCCTGAGCACTCATGACTCCAACTGCTCAGGGCCAGTACTATAAAAAATGAGAGAGCAAGAGAGCATGAGAGAGAAAAGTGATTGCAAAAAACAGCCAGGAAAATTAGGGGAGCGAAAGAAAGAAACAATTCATAATTAGTTATCAAAATTCCTTTCTTTGAAAATGGTGTAATTCAAATACAGCATCAAGGCCCCAGAGCTCTGAAAAACCTCCTTTTAGCCAGCTCTATCACTGACACCCACAAACTAGGATTGCCACATGCCTGAACGACTGGCATAACAATGAAAGTGCAAAAAGGGACACTTAAATTATACATCTCGTCTCGATTAACCAAATATATTAAGGATCAAAATCTTTACTGTACATTGTGTAATTCTTTGAGAACAAAATGACGTAACAACGGTCAATGAAAACCAAAATTACCAACTGACAGAGCTGGATTCAAAGCCGAAAAAAAGTAAACAATTGAAATCACAGGCTGTTCCAACTTGTGTGAATTTCATCACGGCAACTCATAACGTGATTCAGTAGTGTGTATGGCCCCCATGTGCCTGTATGCACTCCTGACAACGTCTGGGCATGCTCCTGATGAGATGGCAGATGGTGTCCTGGGGAATCTCCTCCCAGACCTGGATCAGGGCATCAGTGAGCTCCTGGACAGTCTGTGGCGCTACTTGTCGGCATTAGATGCACCGATACATAACGTCTCAGAGGTTCTCAACTGGATTCAGGTCTGGGGAATGTGAGGGCCAGTCAATGGCATCAATGCCTTCGTCATCCAGGAACTGCCTACACATTCTGGCCACATGATGCTGGGCATTGTCCTACACCAGGAGGAACCCAGGGCCCACTGCACCAGCGTAAGGTCTGACAAAGAGTCTGAGGAATTCATCCCAGTACCTAACAGCAGTCAGGGTACCGTCGACTACCACGTGGAGGTCTGTGCAACCCTCCAAGGATATACAACTCTCAAGACCATCACTGACCTACCACCGAACCGGTCATGCTGGAAGATGTTGCAGTCAGCATACTGTTCACCATGGCGTCTCCACTCTTTTCACGTCCGTCACGTGCTCAGTGTGAACCTGCTCTCATCTGTGAAGAGAACGGGGCACCAATGGTGGACCTGCTAATTCTGGGGTTCTCTGGCATATGCCAATCGAGCTGCATGGTGCTGGGCTGTGAGCACAGAACCCACTAAAAGACGTCAGGTCCTCATGCCACCCTCATGGAGTCTGTTTCTGACAGTTTGGTCAGAAACATGCACACCAGTAGCTTGCTGGAGGTCATTTTGTAGGGCTCTGGCAGTGCTCCTCCTGTTCCTCCTCGCACAAAGGAGCAGATACCGGTGCTGCTGCTGGGTTCATGCCCTTCTACGGCCCTGTCCAGCTCTCCTTGTGTAACGGCCCATCTCCTGGTATCTCCTCCATGCTCTTGAGACTGTACTGGGGGACACAGCAAACCTTCTTGGGATTGGCACGTATGGATGTGCCATCCTGGATGTTCTGGACTGCCTGTTCAACCTGAATGGGCTGCAGGTACCACCTCATGCTACCAGTAGTGACAAGGACACTAGCAAAATGCAAAACTAGGGGCGAATCAGTCAGTAAGGATAAGGAGAGAGCAATTGTCTGTGGCCACCACCTGCAAAACCATTCCTTTTTGGGGGTGGTCTTGCTTTTGTTTTTTGAATAGTGTACAGTTCTATATAAAGATATTATTAGAATAACCATTCTCGGTGTCTAATAATATTCTGCCCTAAAAGTTGAGCAACAGGCTAAATGGTTCTATGAATAGATATACGCAAATTCTCAATCATTGATGTCCTTACTAATTCCTTACTATTTTAAAGAGCGATCTCAGATTAATAGAAAAAAGCTGTTGAACCAGGTACACTAAAGAGAAAGGAAACCAATTCTGACAACTGAGATGCACCCCAGAAATACCCTGCTCATTGATTGGAGAATGCATTGTCGGCACAAGAAAATCTTCCCTAAAAGGTTTGTAGGGTCACTGATAATGCCAGTAACATGGTTGCTGACTTCGATAAATTCGAAGCAAACATCCTTTGAAGAAGATACTCATGAGAAGGCCTGCAACCAATCAGTTCCAACCAACTCGAATAATACAAGTTATGCTTTGCTCACACATTAGAGCTCACCATTAAAGACGACCTTAAATCTGCATATAAGCCATTGCCAAAGCTTCCAACACTACTGTCTTTCAAAATGTATGCAAGATCTCCCTGAAGGGGACAGTAATCGGCAAACAGCTACTGACACAAGGTGAAACCCAACCAAAAATAACTAGCTTAATTCTCAAGGTGGGTTGCACACTGTGCACATTGCATGTCATTAACCTATCCATGCATGAGATGCTTGTCCTCATGGACATCCTAACCCCCATTGAGGTTGTCAGAGATAGCATGCATGGATCAGCCATTGTCACAGCCAGCTACATATTTACATGCATTAGAGGACTGCCTAAATATTTTACCACTTGCTCTACCAGGTACAATGGAAATCTTGTAAAAAACAGAAGTAGCACACTAGATTGTTTTGAATCCACACTCTAAATTGACATGGTGCACTGCAACCGACAAGGCTACCCCTCCAGACATCGATGATGTTGCCTCAAAGTTTACCAGCATAAAAATGTAAGATTTCTCAGTGTGCATAAATCAAAGAAAAGTTGATTGGATTAGTTTTGTGAAACAAGGCATGTACCAACACATAAATTTCAGATTACATAATCACCCAATATGGTCCACCAACTACTGATCCCATGCAATTCTAGAATACACAGTCACACATATCCCGAACACAAAGGAGATTTGCTGCTGAGTATCTACATTTAACAGCATTATCCACAACTGCGGTGAGATATTTCATTTTTAAGGCATACTTTTCAAACTCTGCATTTAAATGTAATTTAGTAGATAGTTTTATCCAGAGCAAATTAAAGAACTGAGTGCATACATGTTCATACACATATAGCTACATCTTAAGATGTCTGTGACACAAAATGTCTGTGACATTTCTTTTACATACATTACCGTTCAAAAGTTTGAACGGTAATGAAACTTAGAAATGTCCTTGTTTCATTAGTGTTTTTACCTCTACAGCAGATAAGCAAGTCCCTTACAGTATATGGCGATAAGAGTCAAGAATAGATGCAATCCCTGATTTGATTCTGAAATATCTGATGCTATTCATAAAAGAAATGCGGTGTGGGCAAATGCAAGAAAAACAACTTCTAGTTTGGACTGGCAGACTTAAGACATTGAAAAACCAATGTATAAAACAGAAAAGCAAAATCAGACTAATATGTAAATGTTATCTACCTGTAATAGACTTTCTTTAATTGTTTAAAATTCTGGAAAACAGTAAAAACCCTGAAGAACAGTGTCACAGCCACAACAGATTGTGTTGGACTCTGCACCTATTACTGATCAAAATGCAATTGCTGACAACTTTTATTGGCATTTTAGTCAGCAGCAAGTGATCTTTTTGAAGAAAACTCTACCTACCCCAAATGACAGAGGAAGTAATGACAGGAATACATGAAAATCAAGTAATTAAGCAGGAACACTCAAGGATTTCGGTTTGAGTAATTGGCAGTCCATATTATCGTGTACAGGTGCACATTCATATTTCGGACACTGTGGTTTAGAAAGGCACAGATCTGTCTATAAGTTTCCATTAACCTACCCACACAATAACGACAGTGCCCTTGTTTGACGCTAAGATTTAAGGGACACCCTTTACTTAAATGGCGCCTAGGTGGTGTGATACAGCTTTAACATCCTAATTATTGATCCAACTGTACTCACTGAATTTCCAAACATGGGTACTTTGTGTCTTTGTTTGTTTTTTTACATCCTTGTTGTTTGTTTTGCTTTAATAACTACTGTAGAATACTCTTTGGTGTTCATTTTCCTTCAGATTTACACCCTGACTGACCAATGATCCTACAAAATAGTGCTTTTTCTCCAAGAAATGTGACAGCAACTTCAGTGGTTCACTAGGAAGCCAATTGTGAGGTAATGTTATCCTCATTAGGGCCATTTCTTTCATCTGTGTAAATCAGGAGCTTCCAGTGCACAGGGGTAGATTTTCTTTTCCTCTAAGAGGTTCATTGCAGTGTTGTCAATTTTTAGTGGCATTTGGGTTACAGACCTTTGGACGAGTTTGGGTTACAGACCTTTGGATGAATTTAAGAGTATGAATTCTGTCCTTTTCCCATGGACAAGTAGATAAAAAAAATTTAATGCCAAGACCTGTTCATGGTACAAAAAAGGTTGGTAGAGAAAATACACATGATCTGGTGGAGAAATAGACAATGACAGAACATCCATGTTTGCCATATCTGCCATTTAGATTATACTAGGCCTATACAAGCCTCATGAAGCATTAGAATAAATGTTAAATCAATAACCATCCCAAACATTAGTCAACACGATAAAAGCATGGCTACAAAGAAATGTAGCTAGCCCTCAATGTAAACATTAGAAATTAAAATATGCCACAAGAGAGGCAAATTCAACACATCAGGGCAGATTGGAGGCCATAAAAGCTCATTTGAGAAGCAAAGGAAAAGGCTGAGTGTTCATTTCAGCAGTAGCCATGTGGTGGCTGGGTGCCATTTTATGTTGGAAACTATGACAAGAACAAGAGTGAGCAGGATGCTACATGGAGGGGAATATCAACAGAGGAAAAAGCTGAAAGTGAAATCCATCTCATAGCTGAACATGATTGGATTTCATACCATAATGGCAAAAGTGATTAATTCCCCCACAAAATTCCTTTAGCACAAGTGGGCATTCATTCTGTGCAGCTTGATTGGTTTTCATGGCATTGTGAGTTAGCTATCGATAGCAAACCAAATATTTGTGACTTTTTCAGTTCTGTGCAGACTGTCAGCTAATTAATGTAATCAAGCCTGTGAAATTTCACGGCAAACAGCCATGGATCGAAGAAGAATCATCTGAAAATATATCTGGCAGCCTCATCTGAAATATTTCCATCTCCTTGAAATGTTTTGGATTTAGACATGCTTTTCACATACTGTATCTGGACATCAAACTGTCAACTGAGATCACAAAAAAACATTACCAGTCAAACACACCTACACATTCAAGGGTATTTTTTTTTTTTTTTTACCATTTCCCACACTGTAAAATAATAGCAAAGACATCGAGGTTATGAAATAAAACATATGGAATCATGTACTAAGCCTGGACAGATTGATATCCCTGAATGTATGGAATCATGTGTTAAACAAATCAAAATACATTTATATTTTAGATTATTTAAATGTCTTAATGACAACTTTGCATACTTCATGATGAAGTCACCTAGAATGCTTTTCCAACAGTCTTGAAGGAGTTCCCACACATTTTGAGCACTTGTTGGCTGCTTTTCCATTACTCAGAATCAATTCAACCATGAAGGCTTTGTTCACGCAGTCTCAACAGCTGATGTTGATACGTGTCTGTTACTTCAAATCTGTGAAGCGTTGATTTAGCCTGCAATCTGAGGTGCAGTTAATTGCCGATGTCTGAGGCGATTTCTCAACTTATCCTCTGTAGCAGAGGTGTCTCAAGGTCTTCCTTTATTGTGGCAGTCCTGATGAGAGCCAGTTTGATTTGTTTAACACGATTTTTGGGGGTTACTGCATGATTAAATATGTTTTATTTCATAGCTTTGATGTTTTTACTATTAATCTACAATTTGGAAATTAGAAAAAAAATGCCCTTGATTGAGTCAGTGCGCCCAAAACTTTGACTGGTACTGTACATACAATGCACATAAATGCATACAAATACATGTTTGAAACTAATGATTGGACACATGGAGCAAGAATGAATGCAATATTTGATTTGAAAACAATCAAAACACAGAGACTCAAACTCAATCAACATTATGTTGGAGCTTGAGTAGCTAATTTCACAATCTAACCCGGTTGAACCCACAACTAGACCAAATTCTAAATGAAACAACAATCTTCATTTGTTTGCCTAGCAATCACAAATTGAATTTTGTTTCAAGCACACTTATACAAGTCTCAGTCACAAATAAGAGCAATAAGACCACTATTTAGAACAAGGGTTGACCCCATTCAGTCTACTAGTCAATTGGTTAGTTGGTAGGCTTTTATTTGAAAGACATGCAAACACTGCCACGCAAACCTGTCTGATTCCCACCGGCCAGCCAGGCTAGGTGGCTTAATCAATCACTCCAAAAAATGTGCTACTCAAATAATTTATGGTTAGATTACGTAAGACCAATGGGGTAACACTAATAAATATTTTAGTGGATGAACCCGTGAGATTTTAGGGTACGTTTGTTTGGGATTGTTGTTTTCCGCTACACGATAAAGCACCGTCCAATGTGTTAGGTTGCTTTGGTTGTACGTCAGCAGACAAGGGGTTTTTGTACACTTCAGAATTCATCCTGCAGCCATTGCAGTCACAACATCAATGAAGACAACTGAGACTGTTGCAACCATCCACCTTCAAGCCATTATACCTTTTTCATCATATTTCACAGATGAGGTGGCATACTTTAGATCATATGTAGTTCCTTATTTTCTCCACAGATTCTTATTTCCATCACTCAGGTACAGGTTAATCTTCATGTCATCTGGAACACTAAGCCTACAGGCTTTTAGGGACACACTAACCTAGCTGTTATTTTCTTGAAGCTTACTGGTGGTTTGCATCTTGAGGTGTACCCTCTAAGGTTTTGCTGGTATACTCCATATACTCGCATCTATGCCTACAGTAACTTCCTGGGGAGTGTTCCTGATTAGCTGATATTGGCACATTCATTTTTTAGCCATGACACTGATTTATTCAACATACAACATGCAAATGCAACATACTTCAAATTCAAAACCTAGAATCAAGACTAGACATGAAAATTTATCTTGGGCATGCACTAACTACACAAAAAAAATCTGCCAAATAAAAAGAGCTCCAAAGCAAATCTTCCCAATACGTGTTGGCACTCTAAAACAAGAGTACAATTTACAAAACATGCTGTAAAATCTAAAGAGTTTATTTGATATGGATGAATACCCTTGAATTAAACGTGACAGTCTGCACCTTAACCCCATCATTGTATAATTTTAAATAAAAAGCGCTGGAATACAGAGCCTAAAAAAACAACATTATTGGCCTCTAACAATACATAAATGATGGATTTCAATATTATCGACTTCGTTAGATCCAAAAATGTTTTTAGTTTGCATAGCATTAACCACAACTTGCCCCACAAACCAGCATAGTCCCTCATCTGATCAGTTGGGTTGGTGGGCATTCTGACTTTGAGGCTGTTGCAAATAGTGATGTCTGCAGTGCTGCCTGCTTATTGAGGTGGGGCTGGTGTGTGTGTTGTGTGCACCTGTGTGTGGCCCAGGCAGTCGCAGGAGAGAGGCTGCTGTAACTGTCTTGTTTGAGCAATGTAGAGAGGTGTTATTTTATTTCCTTAAATAATATATTTGCCATTTAAAACGTTAACACATTCATGAATAATTCATATTACTATTGCTGTTAAATGTTCCCATGCCATGGCATTATTTCTGAAAGATTTGTTTAAATTATTATACTTAACCAAATAATTTGACAAACTATGAAAAACAAAAATATTTAATGAGATCCTTCAGAACAAATTTGATATCAATCATGAAAAAGGAACGAAATTAAAGACATTAGAAAAGTGTATTTCAAAATGAAAATAGGATTAAAGCAGTACCAATTCAGTATGAACATATTTTTAGACAATAGGGAGTGAATGAGTGCAACTGCATGTTTCCAAACTGGTTTAAAATTAAATTACAGCATTTGAATAGATTGCTTTTCTCAAGATTTAGTGCAGCTGTTTAGTCAATGTTCTTGCATGGAAATTAATCATATTGAGCTGAATTTACAGCACCAAGCTAATCAAGGCTGAGACAATGCTAGATATGTCAGAAAGGTCACAAGGAAAGAAGAAAAAAATTACACTGATTCATTTTTAAACATTCCATCAAAAAGTGCCAATGATACTTGAAATATGGTTATGTGGACAGTATTTGATAGGCTAATGGTGGTCGACTATTATAGGGCAAATCTGACATAAGCGAAAATGCATAAAATAGTTAATAGAAATATCGGCAACAGTCAACATGAAGAAAACAAATCAAGGGGAAAAAAGGAAACAAGATAGTATACTTGGTTGAATAGCAGGCTCAGATATGAACAAAAGAAAATTAAAATCAATACATCGGTTTCCTATATTCCTGCAATGCAGAGGAAGTATCAGTGTTGAGTAAAATATATTCATACACAGCGATCCCCAAAACCTATTTCAGCCTGAATGCTTTCCCCCTCCCTAATCAGAAGCACATTTTCCTAGCCCCCTCTCCGTAATAAATGTCTCTCACAATGGCTTCCAACTAACGATTTCAAAAAAGCAATATTGCAGAGAAATGGGAGAATCTTTTTTTTCCTCCCCCCCTTCTATTAGCTGGAATGGTCTGGAAACAGAAATGCGTCAACTCGTAAAATTCTACCCGCATGTGCTTCGAAACCCCATAAAACCCTTTCAATCTATATGTTAATTCTGTGAATTAAAATGTAATAACTAGAGATATTGAAAAGCAGCCTTGAATTATACAAAAATAAATCCTGAATGAGCAGCCCTAAAATTAGAAATTCAGGGCAGCATCCGGTCTGCTGCTAAGCCCTTGTACGCTGGCAGATTAAATGTTTGATGAAAATCGAAATTGCAGTGCAGTCTGAAGAAGGTTGGTAAACCTGCTCCATTTTGATGTATGGATTTATTAAAGCAAGAGGAGAGTTTTCCACCCTGTTTAACAGAAATAAGATTATCTTTATAAAAATATTTAAAAAAATAATCTTTA
The DNA here is from genome assembly GCA_016801175.1 of Esox masquinongy. Lineage (NCBI taxonomy): Eukaryota > Metazoa > Chordata > Actinopteri > Esociformes > Esocidae > Esox > Esox masquinongy. The sequence goes on along the minus strand of JACXGI010005030.1, from coordinate 37,403 downwards.
AAAGGTAAGTTGAGCTGGTGTGCTGTGAACATTTTTTTAAACTGACATGAAAAAACACATTTCAGATGTGCATATAACCACAGTATAGAGACATGCCTTAATTCATCTTTGCTGCAGTAGTTCAGTGTCCTTGTGCATTATTCATGAGAGCAATAAGGTTCATTTTAAGTGGAGAGGGGGAGGGAAATACGCACAGAATGCACATATTCCCCCAAATGCCAAAGCTATTTTATGTAGCCGTCCAAACTGAAATACCATCGTGTTGTCCCTAATTTGAGTGATATAATTTTTGGAGATTCATCAGGACAACTATGCTTATGAAACATACGTAATTGCATATTGAAGACTGACAATCGTCAACGTTTCATTTGGCCACAAAATTTGAAATTACATAACACCAACTACAATTTCTAAGATCTCAGTAAGAACATCTTATGCTCAGTACCTATCAGTATAGCAACAAACAATCCTGAGAGACCGTACTTAACCGTTACTGAGTGTCTCTATTCTAAAAAGATTTAAGGCATACGACACTCTCTCCTTTTCTTAAATGAGTACACTTAACCCCCATACAGCATGTTGTTACAATTTTAAATTCAAAAACACAATGTTCAATAAGAAGCTTTAGGATTATGTAATTATTGTTCCTGGGAACCAAAGTTACTTTTTTAATCTTCCTACCGTTAAATGCAGGTAACATTTGGATTTCTATATAGTACCTGAAAAAGCCCACTGGGGTTTCCAAAACTCTTTCAGTTGAATTCTCCTTCTGTTCCATTATTTCAGTTGTTGGGTTTACTTCCATTTTATTTCCCATGTTGTTGGTCTGTATTTAAGAAGAGGACTGTTACGTTGTGGATTTCAACCTTTGTTTTGATTATACCATTAGCATTTGCCCTTGCTTGTTAGATGTTGGTAAATATTGTCACTACAGTCAATGAGCACAAAGAGCAAAGGAAGTGAGGGAGAATTTGTTGAAGTTACTTTGGAACCCACGCTATACCCTTCTAGAGGCTATATAATATGAAGCGGAGTCCCATGCTGGCTGAATCACAACAATGTTGTTTTAAAAAACGAAGGTGTTCAAAGACTGCGCTCAAAGTATCCACTCCAGCATTTTTAACATACTAATTTACGTTTCTTGACTATGGAGCTACTACAAGAATTTGTGGCGGGGTGGTTAGCTGACAAGAACCATTAGAATACAGAGTTTATATCTCCTTTTTTTTTCAGTTAGCTGTGCATCCATTATAATGTTTTAGATGAAAGGCAACAGTGTCATAGTATGCAAAAAATAAAATATTTGAACAACAATAATTTTTTTTCCAACTGAAAAGGTTTTCTTAACTCTAATCTTGTACCACTACCAGTTGCCGACAACCCAGCATCGCAGGAATTATGTAAATATATAACTATTTTGGAAAACGTGATTACGTTCAGTTGGAACATATCGGCAGTAATATTACGTTCAATATCAACATATCCCAGTGCAATTGGTCCTTAATGACTTGCGATTGCGATCAACTTATGAGTGCCATTTACCTACCATTGGAAACTGGTCGCCAGCGGCAGTTATGAACGCATTAATATTGAAATAGAGTAGCTGTTTGCTAGGGTGTTGTTGTCGGGGGACGGTGGGCTGGTGTTTCCAAAACCAACTTTCACTCCAATGGTTGCAAGTTCAATTCCAGCGAGGCAACATTTTTTTCTGTTAAGGGGTTGTGTTGTTCAGATGGCCGTTTTTTTCGTTTTTGTAACCTTACCCTTAACTTCATCCTAATGTCAGTACTGGGATGCCTAACCTTAACCGTAACCTAACCCTAACCACATTCCCAACACCAGTACTGTCATGCCTATATTTAACCCCAAGTTAACATTAACCGTAAATGTTATTTGTAACAAGGCGTTTTTAATTTTGAATCGATTAGGCTAAGGAGCAACATAATAGCAAGTCATTAAGGACCAATAGCACTTGGGAAATGTTGATAGCGAAAGTAATTCCACTTCGACTTTTGTTTATACGGAACATAATCAGGCTTTACAAAATGGTTACATATAAAAGTAATTCCTGAGGGTTATGGTTGGTTAGCGCTAATAAGTCCCTGACACTACCTGCGGTGCCCCCATTGAAGTAACAAATGTTGAAACTTTTCACCCAAATTGATAAATAACATGTCTAGTAAAAGTTGGTATTTGAAAGCAGTGACACATACTGTCAGGCAACGCAGAACTGTGAAAGCCTGCATTATGCAAAAAGCTTTAGAATGGCACGTGATCAACAAAGCTTTAGGCTTCATTAATCATGTGAAGCTCTTGGCCTGGATGCTCTAACTTTTATGTGGCCAAAAGAGTTGTGTATGCTTTTCCCCCAATGGCTCTGACCCCACAAGTTCTTCATTGGGGAAAGCATGACACCATAGTGTCCTACTGGTAGCGCAGACATAGCCAGGCAGATGGCAAATACGCAGACAGCCTGGTTTGTTATTGCAGCTAGGTTCAAAACCTAGTTGTGGTATACTGATAGTGTCCAGGGATACATCAGGTGGTATGGCAGTGTTGTTCCAAAGTCAAATGGGTTTGGATACCTGATGTCAGACAGGGCCTCCTTGTCTCTCTGTGCTCTAGCCACTACTTATGCAAGCTTGGTAGCCTGCAAGCTGAATCATGGTTGTTGGTCAGAGAATGCAATCACCTCCAGCACATGCCATTGCAAAGTTACAGGTTGAGCAAGAAGTATGATCAAAAGCAGAAAGGCTTGGTCAAAGATGCACTGGAGAACAAGCTGTGATAAGTCTCTCTGATTAGCACACGGATCCTGAGAAAGGCACTGTCCGGAAGTGGGGGTTAATAATCAAACTGGCTTGCCTTGCCTGGTCACTCTCTAGTGATTCTTTGTGGTGGCTTGGAAACCTGTGAGCTAACTCTAGGTGGATGTCTGTACAGAAGGCCCTTCTGGAACATAAGGATTCTGGTCTAGACTTCCAGGATGAACAATCAGCATAAGAATGAGGATGGTTTCGGATGTGCTTTGGAAGACATCTCGGCATTAACTCTCCTGAATCTGCAGGGTTGGCCTTCATACTGGTCGGCCATAAAAGGTGTTTCTTTATCTGACATTTGCGTGGTTGCCACATGGCCTCAACATGCCCATTTGCTCAGAATACGCAGACAGCATTAGGGGAGTACTCAATTTCAAACATCTTTCCTGAATAACCTTTATAGTTAGCATTTCTTTACGTTTGTACAGTGTAAACTCAAAACTGTTTTTTTCTACTTTAGCAGATACTTATCTAAAGACACTTAAAGCAGTGATCGCAGGTATTATCCCACTTTTTCATACTGTAGCACACACATGATGGTAGTGTCTGCAAAACAATAAAACACTTGCCCGACAGTCAGGATGACATTCCACTAGGTAATTATAGTCTAATATGCAGTTAATGTTTGAGTTTTTTGTGTAACAGATTTTAATATTGCTGAATCGTCTTTTACGACTTATGACAGTATATAGTGGCCTACCGATTGTTTTCTACTATAACCTATTCTTTGTGTCCATCTGATTTATCAGTTCTAACTAAGTCTGTGGTTAGAGGAACAACTTAAAGGAGTAGAAATGGTTTTAAACAAAAGGTTTTAGCATCTCACCAACCAAATTCTCTGTGATCAGGTACCCAAAAGGTGAAAAAAGCCCTTGCTAAGATAATTCTTCTCTCTTTCATGGCAAGCCACTGTGTCTCCTAGGTGGGTAAAATGAAAAGGTCTGCTTGTGAATAAAAACAAAGGCATTCATTCAGGGCTGTAGATACACTTGGATTTACTTTTTCATTTGTCCCTTTTTTTCTTCCCTAATTTCATCATATCCAAGTGCATCTACAGCTCTTATTTCAATAATTCAGAGATTTGGGAAAACTAAAGATGTGTCAAGCTTTATTCATATGCAACTGCGCTAAGCCATTCTGATTTATTCTACACTGCTCTTTTAGGCAGGAAGTCACAAGGGTCAACGTGCGTGAGGGCACACACACCTGATGACCTCATTTAGCTTTGACCCACTAGATGGTGATGAGATCAGGAAAGCCCCGCTGACGATGTCACCCCACTCCCCCAGCAATGTTGGCCAATTTGCAATAATACTGAAATGCCTTTTATTACTTGGCTGCTCCTCCTGTCATTTATACATTCTTTCATTCTCTTTCATTAAAAACGTGGAATTTCCTAATGTAATTCAAAGACAAAGGCATTGACTGATTAGATTGAATTGAGTGAAAAGGTCAGGGTTCAGGTTGAGATTTAACAAGCTACATCCTTTTTTACCACAGTTCTGAAGGTCTGCATCGAAATGACCACCGTAAAATGTCTCTTCTAGATCTACTTACAATGAAAAACTATGCAGGGCAGGAAATTGTTTTGTGTCTACAAGATTAATGTAAACAGCAGTGAAATTGGTTATGATTGTTTTTCCTGTTCCGAAAATGTGCTGACTATCCTCCTTTGCATTTGTCTTCTTTTGTGCTTTTTCCTCTTGCTTTGTTGTGTTTTTTCCCATAACGCAAGTTTAGACCCATAACATTTCTCAAAATGCACAAAACTAAATCAAGATGACCAACTGTGACTATTGTAACACCAGGATGCCTTTAAATTAGGGTATCCCAAACATGTTCACTCAGGCCCCTGTTACATCATGTGGGAATATCCCCTATAAAGTATGAGAGAACATTTTTTTTTGTAGATCATGTCATATTATAGTTATTGTTTATCCACCCCTATTTCTCTGCGCCCACCGTGCGTTATACACTGCAAACCCAGGTTTGCTTAAAGACCTTTTCCTTAAAGAATATTTTTCCTTAAAGAATTTTGAGTTTGCATGGGTATGTACACCTAACCTTAGATTAACTAGACTTGTTACCAGATGTGTGTCTGCTTAGGGGTGGGTGGTATGGACTAGGAACATGACAAATGGGAAGGTTTGCTTAATGTCTGCACGTGCAATTTTTACTGGATTTTCCTTAAAACGACAAAATGTTGCTTAAAGGTTGTTGTGACAATATCATGAAATTGGCAAATTAATAGTGTAGTAACTTCAGTGTGAGAAGTTTAGAAGATACAATGGCTAATCAATAGAAGATCTAATTAAAAATGACCTAACTAAATATTAAAAATAACATAACTCAATGTGTAAAGCCCCTAACATGTAGGCCTGTTATTTTGCTAATAATGATTTGGGAAGGTAGAAAAATCAGAGAGGTAATAATTTTACTCTAAAATAGCCAACACCAGTGTTAAAGACAGATAGCTAGCATATAGCTTTCGGTTTGATGCAGTGACAACTACTACCTATGTAAACAGAATAAACAATAAATAACAAGGAAAAAGTACACACCGCAGACACGTGTTTTCCAGCTTCTGTCTATATGCACCTGTGTAATGGCTCCAGTTAATTTAGCTACAGCACGGTATATTTAAACTTGCTTTTTCCTCCTGTCATTAAAGCATTGACATTAGAGCATTGACATTAGAGCATTTGTGAAGAAAAATATAAGATTTTTTTTTAGGAATTTTCCTCAACATTAAGAATGTCACATTTAAACTTTTTACATGGTACCCCGGCAGAAATACATGCCTTGGTATGGATTTGTCCATACTGTATACTCCGCAATAGAATAGAGCATGGATTTTGGCCTTGATGTAAAGCATTAAGTTGCTGCATAAATGCAAATACATACTACAACAAGCAAATTAAAACAGTGTTTCTTCTTCAGTTTCAATGTCAATAAAGCACCGCATGCTTTCTGTAAGCAAAGACTAACGGAAAAATGAAAAAGGGTATTGCCTTTGCCATTGAGTGTGATTTTTGTTTTTGTCCAGGACTAGGCTAAATCTGTGTCCACAAAACCAGCCCATAATATTGTCACATTTTCTGGATTAAAAACTCCACTTTTGAAGGATCATGGGTCAGGCTGTGAATCTAAAAGCAAATGAACAACAAAGTGCATTCCACAGATGTAAGGGAAGGTACTACAAATGCATATATTAGGAAATGGGTACAAAATAATAAGTGCTTCCAAATGAGCACAATTGGATCAATAATCAGAAAGTAAAGGGTACATCACACCAGCAAAAGGCTGCTCCTCAAAATTCTGAAGACTTGTGAGAGAAGCCACAGAGAGGGCAACAATCACTATGAAGGAGCTACAGAGCTCAGTAATAACTACAGAGCTCAGTGATAAAGCAAGCTCTGCATAACACTGGCTTGTATGTTAGGATAGCAGGGAAGAAGCAGTTACACAAAAGGTACTGTCTGAAAGCACATTTTGAGTCTCCCAGAAAGCATGAGAATAGATATAATCAGATGGGACACAAATTTAGCATTTTGGCCAAAAGAGTAGTGTGGTACAAACCTAAACATACCATATTTTATGTTTTTATACTATTGTATTTTTATATTTTCTTTGTAAAGCACATTGAATTGCTTCTATGTAAGAATTGTGCAATATGAATAAACTTGCTTGCTAACACTAGAGGTTGACAATGAAATGGGACTCCAGCAGGTCCTGGAGGATTCTGTCAGGAATAGGAGTGAAATTTAAGTCAAGTGCCGGGACAGGTTCAACAGTCCACTGGAACAGGCAGTACAGGAATAATTAAACATTTTGCCGGACCGTGTCAGTGGAGCCGGCCAAGAAGAGAGAATGTGCCTGCCTGCCGTTAAATAGTGTAGTGGTTAGACAGGTGGACTGTCATGCAGGCAAACGGGGTTTGATCCTTGCCACGAACCAAACATATTAGGCATTAGGAGTTGTTTAGATTTACATTTAACTTTATTTTCATTGAACCAGTACAACGAAATGCAGTTAGCATCTAACCAGAAGTGCAAAAGTACAGAAAATGTAAAGTATTAAGTATATTACAAGTGGAATATATAGATGTGCAATGAAGGCAAATGCAGTACAAATGGCAATACAAAATGTGTAATTAAGGCAAATGGAGGAGGGCAGAAAGTATAGTGTATGTTACAAGTGGGATAAATAGTTGTGCGGGTACAAATGGCAATTCTAAATTACATTCCTAATGTGCAATCGAGGCAAACTAAAGGAGTTGTTCAGGATAGACTAGGACTTTGTGTTATATTGCGATGGACAAACTGCACCGGCAACGAACATATTGCTCTCGTTCTTGATTTACATAGCGTAGTTAACATGGCGTAGTGGTTAGCTACTCAACTGTCTATTTGTTTTCTAAAGAAACTAACCAATTCGAGTCATTGTTTTCAATATAGGTACTGCATAGCTATTAACTAGCCATCCCTAACATAGCGTAGTGGTTAGAGAAGTGGACTGTCATGTTGGCGACTGAGGATTGATCCTCCCCATGGACCAAACAAATCCAACATCAAAATTTGTTCATATTGCTCTTGTTTTCGATTTACATAGTGTAGTTCACTTGGCGTAGTGGTTAGCTATTCAACTGTCTATTTGTTTTCTAATGAAACGAACCAGCAATGGAGTGATTCTAGAAATTGTTTTCATTATATCTACTGTATAGCTATTAGCTAGCCATCTACAGTAATCTCTTTCTAATTTAACGTGTTGAATGTAATGTAGCGATCCTGTTATACATGTTGTTGGTTTGGATGTTAACTAATGTAGGGAACCGTGTGACTAATTGGTTTGACAATGCAAGCAAATGGATACCACATCTCTACACACGTATCACATGCACCCACACCCGCTGTTTAAATAGCGTATTGGTTAAAGACGCCGTCTGTCACATAGTAAACCACGGATTGAATCCAACTTGGACAACAATTCATTCCCTTCTAATGGCGGGCCGACAGAACTAGGCTTGCCTGTTTCCTTTTCTTGTTTATATACTATTAGTGATGTGACAAATGGACAAATTTCCTTAATGTTTAAACAGGCATTTTTTTTTTATTGTTTTTCTGTTAAAACAATAGGAAACAATCAAATTATGTGGAACATACTTGTTATCGTCTAATTACAACATCAAAGAGGCACTAGAATAAATTCAGTTAGAACCTCTGTGTGGCAATTATTAAGAGATTTCTGGCCAATCAACTGAATATATTTTTTTTGAACTTTAACATAACACACGGGTTTTTAGATAGACTTTATTTAGGACAAATAAATACACTAGAAAATTGCAATTAATCACAATTAAGTACAGAAGATTATGCAATCTTTTAAATTGTTTGAAAATACTTGTTGCCGTTACCATTTACCCTCTTTTTTAAATGTAGGCTACATCAATAGAGTTTAGGTCGGTGAAAAACATAGCCATTTTTCAATAAAATGGAAAGCCACAGAGATCCTACAGATTGTTACCATATTGGGAGTACAGGTCGACCGACAATAATTTTTCAAGGTTGATACAGATTATTAAGACAACGGAAAAACAGATTAAATGGTTGATTTCTTTTATTACTATTATTCTATTGAATCAAAACTCATCACTTTTAATGGAATTTCCTAAAATATATCACATCAATAAAATATCTTGTACATCTTGACTGGTTATTAGTTGTGCAACAATTCTCAGTATAGGTGCAGAGGCTTCAGATTAATAACCAAAAAGCATTTTGGGGTCAAAACAGGTCCAGGGGTGAACATGTATAATTGGCCAACAAATTGCGGTAAACTGGTGCTATTTACACATATTACAGTGTGAATTCTCACCAAGAATACTTAAAAGCACTTTTTAATGCAACCAGCCTACAAAAAGTGGCAATAACCTATACATTACCTTTTTTATAATGAGTAGGGCAGAATGTTTCAACAACTATGAGAATATTTGTCCATAAAAATATTTATAATAATATTTTAGTACCTACATTAAATGATGTGATAAACACTTATTTTTAACATCGTGGCACCTATTAAACAAATAATATCTAGGCATAAAATATACATTATATGCAGGCATTCTGCCATTCCATTGGTAAACAGGCTGTAAAAAAGGAAAAGCTATACATAAAAGAAAAGTAAAATTGAAACATTAGGAACTGTAACTTCTATACCTAAAATTCACAAATTTCCCAAGATTTTCTGGCCTGGCCTCCCTTAAACCAAATTTGCTTTCAGTAGTTATTATTTGAAAGAAATATCAGCAGTATATCAACTTTTTAAATATGAAGTGCAGCTCATCTTTTTACAAAGATGAGCTGCTGTGGAACACAGTATTTTGTGGAACACAGTATTTTGTCAGATGGGGATGTTTAGCAACGAAGTCCAACTCTTTTGACATATCCACGTACTGAGCTCTTATTCCATAATGATCGACAAATTTCACATCACAGTATCAAAACCAATGTGGGTTTGTTTTCTATGACATCTACTGCCCAAAATTAAATAATTGTTATTTTCCAGGGACATTACCAGACTTTCACATGTAGATGGTCATGATTCTCTGCTACTGTATAACCCAGCACAATTCAATCGAGTCACGCGCTGTTAACAGGAAGCACCATCCCATTTGCCTTAAAGTCAGTTTGCTGACAACAAACAGGCGCAGCGATCATATTAATTGAGGAGTTGATGCCACCTGCATTGGAATGAACGAATAGCCATTTTCACACATTCAAATATGTGACAGCCTTAATACTGAATAGCACTTCAATAGCAATAGTATGAAATAATTTATTATGAATGCCTAATGTCCACAGACGTGTCCATACTCCTTCCATTTTCACAATCCATTTCACTTCAGAAGCAATACTTTAGCCATTTTTTATAATCTTTCCCAGATCTCAGGTCTATAGAGTTCCTTGGACTTCATGGCTTGTTTTTTTTTCCTCTAGCATGCACTGTGAAAGGTGAGACTTTTTAAAATCATATCCAAACAACTGAATTTGCCACAGGTGGACACCAATAAAGTTGTAGAGACATCAAGGATTATCAAAGGAAACAAGAGGCTTCTGCACACAATTTGGAGTGATATGGAAAAGGGTCTGAATACGGAGAAGTATACAATATTTCAGTTTTTCATTTTCATAAGGTTTCTCACATTTCTTTCACAGTTGTAAAAACATGTGTCCACTTCGTCACATTTTCTTTTATTTTAAGACCATTCCCATCTTTGAATTCAAATCAAAAAGAGAAAAAAATATTTTTGTGATGCTTAATTATTCTATCCAATAAATATCTGTTGCATCTATGGACCTTTTATATTAAGGTAACCAAATGTTGGATGCCCAAGAGCTACTACTCCCTCCCAGTCAATTTCAAAGCTGCTGATACCCAGACCCTGTGTGCAAATTTCTTTGGTTAAGGTGGATGAGGCTGGAAAATGTGACCACTATCAAATGCATCTAAACAAGGCCTGACAATCTCCTTCAAGATTGGCATTACTTAACAACATACTTTGAATTTCAATTTACTTAACAACATACATACATGAATTTGAATATACAGTTTCCAAGATTAATTGTCAACAGCATAGATTTTGGGTTATGGTGAGGTAAGACAGCTGCACTGTAAAAAGGCATTTAGGCCCCTTGTATCTTATTATTTTAAGTAGAATAATGCTCAATGATAGGCTATTAAGGACATTGTCCCTACTAAAATATATAGAAGTCCAAACTTTAAGACAATATATTAAGACAGAAGTTGACACACCCTAAATCAAAGTGTAGCCTATAGTTTGTCATATTCAACAATATTACAGTGCTGCATGATACAACAAACTGGCTTCAGAATGAGAGAATATTGCAATGCATACTGTACAATTCTTCATTTTTCATGCACTCAGACCAGCTTGTGTAATCTACCAAATATAGTCTATAGTTAAAAAAAAAAAGCAAAGACGGCATAGGACAGTTCCAATGCACTGATTCATAGCTTACCAATGTAGCCTTACTTTCAATATGCATTGGTTACAAAATGAATAATGTTATCTAGAAACATGGTGTCTAAACTACGGGTACAGTAAAACAGTTAAACAAGACAAATTAATTGGAATTTCTTAATTTCACAAAATAACTACCGACAGGTGGCGACAATTTCAGAATGAAATGAATTAAAATCCTATCCCCACAAAAAGAAATTATATATTCGAAATTTGCAACATTGCCTTCCTGTAAACCGATAGAAACTGAACCAAATACCTTACGCTTAACAAGAAACAGTCACACGCCTCAATTGATGTGACCGGAATGCGAAAGAAAATGTAAGCAACATTCACAAAACATGGCTGCAAGGTTGTGTTTTCAGATTGTTCCTCCTCGTCCTTCGTGTAAGCACTGCTAATTTCCCACGCGCATTGAAAACTAGAATTCTTATCTTAATATATATATATATATTTATATATTACTGAATTTATGAAACACTTTATGCATCTAAGTTTCCTAGAAAACTTTCTTCGAAATCGCTGTCTAAAATCAACAGCTTATTTAAGCACCCTTTCCATTATAAACGCCTAACACATATGTATTATCGTGAAAAGACACCTTCACTTTATTATGAAGAAACCAAGAACTGTAACGAAAACTATCATCAACTGCGCTCTGTGCAAACACAAAAAAAGTAGGATTTCAAAATCAGAAAAAATATTATTTGACGTTACCTCCCAAAATGATGCAGCTCTGGTGAGTAGGATTGCTCGAGATCCAAAATCCTCAAAAAATAGTTATTCGTTCTAAAATTATCTAAATGAAAACTGATTTATTTTCGCGTTTACAACCTTGACATCTCCCGGCATGAAGCCGTGTATGATTATGTTGACGAAGGTGTAAGTTAGGTTTGTCGACCGGGATCAATTTTTGCCGTATTCAGGGTAGGCTATACGTTGCTGTTTCTCCAGTGGAAATTTTCGTCCGCCATCATACAAGGACAGATTCCGAAATTGCTGCTACGCCTGCTATTAAAAATTATTCTGGGTATAGTGAAAAAAGCTCGAACGACCATAAAATTGCGCAGGGAAAATGTAGAGACTGTAAATCACATGCAGAATTAAATTTTAGGGTCTTATGTTGCGGTTGTATTGTAGTTTTAAAAAAAACTAATTGAGGGTATTATATTGTATATGTTCTTACTTATATATGAAATGTCTTATATTTTAATAAAATTTTTACTATGTCTGAATTTGAATCACATGCAGAATTACATTTCCCTGTCTGAAAATGTAGAAGTTGTACTGGACTTGAAACTAAGTAAAAAAAGATATATATATATATATATATATATATATATTGTATATTTGCTGAAAAACATTTAAGAAATGTTATGAATGGTTGTTTATTTGCTAATATTATTATGAATTGTTGTTTATTTGCTTACAGTAGGACTACATCAAAGCTAAAAGTAGTAGGATAATAGCATTAGATGAGAATCCTGACTTTCTTAGTTGGCCAACAATTTAGAAGATTTCAAATTCAAAGGCTGTGTTCGAGAGGATCAAACCGGCACGGAATCATGGGTAAATTGTCACTTATTGCCTGATCTACAAATAATATTGTGCTCTTTTTCATGTTGCAAGGTGACTTGTAGATCAGTCAGTAGTCGTCTGCAGTAGTTTTGATCCCCTGAACACAGCCAAAGAGTGTAGTCTGAGGTTTTAAACCAACTTTGGCATAGTCATAGAGGAGATTGTTAAGAGTGGTGTTTAACAGGATAAAAACGGCTGCATGAAACTGCCGACTGACTTCTCTACAAATCACCTTGCATCATAAATACAGATTAGTTATTATAGATTAGTCAGTCAATTACAATTCAACCATGTTAATTGCGTTTCTGATCCTCTCGAACCAGCCAGATGTTTGCTGCATTCAAAAACAATTGGGAATTTACCAGTATAAAGAGGGAAATACGGGATGGATAAAATGTTTTTGTTATAAACACAGTCAAGATATATGACTGACTAATATAAAAATTAGATACCAGATATATTGCAAAAAGGAAATTTTATGAATGTCAATGGTCAATTAATGGAGGAACTAGTATCAGAGTAGTTAATTCACTCCAGTGTCAAATTGTCTACTTTTATCACATGCAGACAAAATCTGGGTATAATTCTATAAACATTTAGGATTTGCTTGGTTGGTCATTATGAACGTACATTCATGTCATATTGATTAACAAACTCCTGTACATCATACTTAAATGGGAATTCTATCTACTATTTGTCTAAGTTCATAAATCGCTAAAGTAATTGTTGGACTGTCTCTCTATGCACGCAACTGTCCACTAATGTGATTTAAATAGAACTTTGTGAAAAACAAAGTTTTCTGTCACAGTTAAAACACAATTGATTGTGGTACATGCCATATATATATATATATATATATATATATTGTTTGAAAAATTAAAAATTCCAGTTCTGGGTTTTAATTTTGAGATGTTAGAGAAGGTAAAATGTTTGAGCTAGGCTTCCAAGGAGGGGCTAGGGGTTTAATAAACGTATCAACTTTTGCACGCATTCTTGACTTGAATTATCCAATTATTGGTCCACAGTTATTTGCATGTAATTCTGATTTGCAAATTCTTCCTATAGTTGAAAAAGAAATAAACATAATTGACAGCTGAACCTTTAATTTTTGACATATTTCGTTTTATAGATGTGTCACATCTAAATCATGTGTAAACAAATGCACGTTATATCATTAGGCACGCCAATCCATTATTTTGTGTGAAATTGCGCAAGCTCAAAAATAACACCGCGCTTTATGGGATTCCACTTTGCTAGCTACTTGCTAGAAGAGTCTGCATTGTTGCGGAGTCACTCGAAGTGGCTACCGGAGGGTCTGATAAACCACTATACGTTTCTCATTTATGCTCCCTCAGCTTTGAGAAACTTCAGCATATAGCGGAGGCATGCGTGAAAGCGCAAATGGAGGGCCGATGGTGGAGTGGAAGATGTATGGGTTCATTTAGTTTTTTTTTTTATCGTTCCATGCACTCCTTGAAGGAGGGCACTCCAAGAATGTCACATAACGCACCGTGTGCCCCTTGACAATTTACGGAAACTTAATCAGTTGCCAACAATACGATTCCAATGAAGTTTACAATTCCTCAAAAAGAACTGTTTTGGGATACTAGTGGGAACCTTGTTTATCACACTGATATTCCAACTTCCCGCATGCCGATGTAACATATAGGAATGGCCTCAATAGTAATAGGGAATAATAGGGAAAATCAGAGGACACGTAAATCAAAGCAGGCCAAAGTTATTGACCTTCATAAATAAAAAATATAAAAAAAATTGCTACACGCCTAAAAAAATCCATCCACTATTGGGACAATAATTAAGATGTTTAGATAAAACATATAATAGAACCTGTAATGGTGAATGATGGGTTTTCTAAAGCGGCATGTCGCTCCTGTCGCAATCTTCTGCTATAATATAAAAGTGTGAATGTGGTAGTAAGAATTAGCGCTTTTGTGAAGGGGAAAGCTAATTCAAAACAAAAAGATGTGGCGCGGCAATCTCAACACTCAGATGTACCAAAAGGTTTTCGCCTAACGAATTTTCTCGTCCTCTGTCTTTTGACATGCGTATGCTGCTGCGATTCCCTTTGCGTTCAGAACACGAACCTGATCCTCGATTATTGAAATCAGAGGAGTAACCATAGTGTCACTGACCTGTTCGTTTGCAATTTCAATAAATCTTAGACTGTCGGTCATGCTTGACAAATTAAACTTTAACCATAGCCTGTAGGAAGGCAGCTAAAACATCTCTTTTTTTCAGAATAGCATTTAAGCAGAGAAGTTGTAATGGCTTTACTGACTCGATCTTATGAATAGAGCACAGTTCTTCCAAAACAGAATTAATTTTTTCCTCTATTTTTGCTTCTTTTCTATATGTTGCAACGTAGGTAGGAACTAAAAACTTTCAGGAAATGTGTTCTATCCAGTTTGAAGAAATAGTGAAACCACACTAAGCCCGCCTTCAACAAGCCTGTGAGTGGAGGTTTATTTGAAAACTAAAATCCAACAGAAATCCTGCCGCTGAAAATCAGCGGCAACTTTTTTTTTCATAGGCAAGTTTCCAGATCTCCAAGGAGGTCAGACGAGATTGGAGGTGTGGCCTCGCGAGACTACATCCTTGCCAACAAACTAGTTGGATGTTTTGCCACACTACATTGGCTGAATGCTAGTATACTGTTATCCATATTAATGAGCATAAAGTAAACTGTAAAGATGCAATCAAACTAAAAAAATAAACAATCTGCATTTTTCTGTAGTTTTCGGATATTCACACCTATAAGAAGAAGAGACTTGCTTTGGCCAAGAAACGTGAAATGGACCTTAGACCGGTGTAAATCTGTCCATCGGTCTGATGAGTCCATGGCTATAGTCCCTTGGCATTTCTGTGGTTGTGCAGTGGTTTCAAACATCACCAATCACATTTCCAAGGTTGAATAAAGTACACATGTTTAAAATAAAGTTTATTTGACACATACACAGTCTGTCAAATGTTATCATGGGTGTAGAATAACTATTGTGTTGTAATGCTAGCTTCAACAGTGCATCCTACATGAACAATAATCAACAATTTAAAGTCAGGAAATTAAGACATAAAAGAACACTATCAAAAATCAGTCTGTGCTGTATGTACAGAGGAATAATGTATGATGTAAATGTAATAAAACACAAAGTCTATAACCAGTATTATAAGAAATTATATTTACCATATATTTGGAAAGTATTCAGACCACTTTTCCAATTTAAAATGGATAACATTTACTTTCTTATTCAACAATCTGCAGAAGATTATAAAAATAACAAGTATTACATTTACATTAGTATTCGGACCCCTTCATTCAGTACATTGTTGAAGCACCTTTACTAAGGGTGAGTGGAAAGTGTTTGAAGGTTTACCACTTAAAAGGTTAGCGGGGGACAGCTAGGGAAATGAGTGCAAGGGAATGTATCCTTAGTGATAAATTAATATATGTACATAATCTGACTCCATATTGTTTGTAAATAAATGTTATTGTAAATGACCTTAATATGTAGGAAGTCCTTAAAGATTAGCTATTCCTTTCATCACAAGCCTAATATTAAAATGGCATGTGTTCCTGGGTCCACCCAGATCGGTTCGAGACCCAGAACTCAGGGATGCCCACAATGGCATGTGTTCCTGGGCATACCCCGAGACTCAGAACTCAGGGATGCCCACAATGACATGTGTTCTGGGCATACCCAGAGACCCAGAATTCAGGGATGCCCACAATGGCATGTGTTCCTGGGACCATCCAGTCCATTCAGAGACCCATAACTCAGGGATGATAAGTCTGGTCACTTCGACTTACGTTTGTCTGTATCTTATAGCAGTTATCACAAGTGCCTATAAGGTGTAGGTCATTTAACACAAACCGTACAATAAAATTTCATGTGTTCCTGGGGCTAAACAGAAACCTTCGAAACCCAGGACTCAGTGATGACAAGTCAGGGGCATGTGTTCCTGGGCCTACCCAGACTGCTTCGATCCAGGATTCAGGGATATTAAGTCTGGTTGCTTAGACTTATATATGTGTGTAATTATCAGTAGCCCTACGAACTTGAGTATGAAGATGAATGAGTAATACTGTCGTAATCTATATTGAAGTAATACAATTTACTCCAGTCCAGTTAAATAGTTGCAATACAGAACATATTTACACGTTTTGTGGAAATAATAGGCTACAACTACAACACAACTCTTTAACAAGAGCAAACTCCTAGATATTAAGCTACAACACAATGTGTTGGGAGGTCTCTTCAAATATGACAAACTCCTAAAATAGCAAGCTACAACACAACGTGTGCGGAGGTCTCTTTAACAATGACAAAGTCAAATAACTTTTTGGAGATATGGCTATTTATCCTAAAATCAGACATAAATAAAGCACTCCCCCAAACAGTCATTAGCATTACTTTATCTTGGCAAACACAATGAACACAAGGGACAGGAACTGTCCCACATCAATGCAAAATTATCTAATGGACGGGGCGTTGCCGCCAGTTGTTGTCAGGCATGCAACACAGACAGACATTCTACAATGTTCTTGTAAAGTTTGATCCGTAACCCTCATAGTACAATAAAGCATATCAGACTATTCTGCCCTTTATGGGGAACAGGGGAAATCCAAACACTACAGACAAATGTCCACAATATCATGCATTTAGTTACACTCCAGTTTGCTCAGAGTTTCACACCTCCCCAGATGAGCTCAGTATGGTGGGGCTGATGGCCCACACCTGGTGTTCCAGATCTTTAGAGAAGCAAATGTAATGTTATGCAGGACCCCTGATTAACATCACCAAGGGTTGGAGATTTGGGGCCAGACGCTCCTCTTCTTCGAATACACTTCCTCAACAGACATTTTTCATTACACTACACCTTGGCTGTGATTACATCTACAAGCTCACATCAATTGGGGGGACGGAACTCTTGACAGTGCTGTTATTGTTAGTAGGGAAAAAAATATACAAGTGCTGAAACGGACAGAAATAAAATGTGAAAGGCTGAAGCCTTGACCTGTATTTATTTTTTAGATAAGTCAAGGTAGAGATGTGTAGTTGCAAAAGGCGAAATGTATGTGTTGTCTAAATGTACAACATTTTAATGTGTCTTTGAGATGGAAGTCAAGTAAAAAGCTTGTTCATGATTAAAGGGGCAGGGTTGTATTTTGCGAAGGGCTTGAACATAGAAATACTAATAGACGGAGGGTAAACTACATTCTCTTACTCTCTGTAGGCACTATAATAATCATTTTGTTTTTTAAATGCATTTTAGAATTTTACTTTGACATTTTAGTCATTTTAAGTGCCTCATTGAAAGCCACAAAGACAGATATTTAACCTTCTTGGCTTGCTGGTGTCACGTGTGCCAGTGAGACCCAAAGCCGTCTCCCCTTCATATGAAGCACAAATGTTCATTGTTGTTATTGCCCTCATCTGTGTTGCTGATCACTGTACCCTGATCACTGTCCCTATTAAGAATTTTATACTTTTGTAACGTTGTTCTTTTTTCTAGTCCTGTTATTCTATGTTTTGGAGTAGGTTGCCGCTTGCAATGCAGTATTTGTGGCTCGAGACACACAGTTTCAATTCAGTAATTAGGACAATGTTAATAACGCTAATTCCAGGCTGGGACAGAGGTGAATAATTACTTGTTTTGAAAAATGACTCCTTCAAGAACAACTCAGGGTAAGCAGAATTTCACCCAAATATGAATTTAGGTCCAACATTCCCTTTAAGTGTGTAGTCTATGACTTTAAAATGTATTTGTTAGAAAATAACTATGTATGCCTTTATTCTACAACCTGTTGATTGCAAGGTAATTCATATGTATTTACATGGTAACAAAAGTAAATATGTTGTAACAAGAATAAATAACCTGGAAAATGTTGGTTTTACTTATGGGTGACTAAGTCCAGAATCCTGGCATGGCAAACACTGTGTAGTTGCGACACACTTTTGTACTTCTATGTGCAAACATAATAATAATAATGTGACATTTGTTACTATACATCTCAATCTGGAAAACAAAATCTAAAGATCCATAGTATATGATCTGTCTTACCACGGCTTTCAGATAATCTGCATTCAGGGCTCCTACTACCTAGTTTATAAATTCAAATACATTACTTAAAAAAAGTTAACACATCTCCCCATTTAATTTTGTGCAGTTTAGAGCATAAGACAAAGCAATGGAGTAGTGTGCCCTCTGCAGTTAGACATTGTCACAAGGTAGAGTTATCAGGGAAGACCTTATGTCCTTTTGTTTTTGAATAGTGTAATCTATTATATATCTTGTATAAAACAATATCTGGACTTGACAGTTACTCCAAACTATCATTCCTGTCTGCTAAGAGTTTGCTGAGCAGATTTTAGTTCTTTTCTCCCATTTTGTCTTGATGGCATCTCTTAAGGGTGGGTTGACAAATTGAAATGCGTTATATAGACAAGATGAAAGGCCACTTGTGATCGCTGCAAATTGTGAAGCACCCATGAAACAATATTTATTTAAATTAACCTAAGAAAATATATTTTAGGCTGATAGAATGGTCTAGAGCCTACGCCTTACCCAGATTAAATGGTAATTTGTCATTTGTATCATAATCTGATATAATAATGTGATCATGATCTGGGCCAATATTTCCATCCAACAACAGGCTCCTTTTTAACAGCATACACAAAAAGGACATTATCATATTAAAAAAAATGTTAAACTCTTTTCTGATCTAATGTGGCAGTAGCATCAAACAGGATTTTTTGTTGCCGTAACTGCCCTTTTTAGGCTTCTGTGCTAACAACAGGACTCTAATACTAAACCAAGTCACTACAGCTGAGCTAGTATCTTCTTTGTCCAGCAGGGAGCAGAAAACCTCCATCAAATGCCTAGCTTCTCATATCAGCTAGTATCATCTAGTAAAGCGCCTGTAGCTCTGCAGTGATCCAAATAAAACTGCAATCTGTGTTGTGTTTCATTATCATAATTTCTGGGGCATAATTCCTGTATATTTTAGTAAAAAAAACTCTTTGTAATAGATCATTTGTCACCCATGTTACCCCATTTTCAGTTACTGGACTTGCGACAAGGGTGAGTTTAGCCCACTTGTTCTGAACTGAAAATGTTAAACTTGATCTGTAGGAGCAGAGTGGGTATTGGGTAGTGACATAGAATAACCCTATCTTACCAGTACAGCAGCTGTCTCCAGGTCTCTATTGTTATTTTAGGAAGCCTTGTCACAAGGTGGACGAGTAACAGGTTCCAGGTCTGGGTTGAGCAGGCAGCGTGAAACAGTCAGAAAGTAAAAAGGATGGTTTAACACATTTATTTTCAAGACATAGTTTTCCGTTTGGCTGTTCAGCACGTTGTTAAATAGGAATTTCACTGCTCCTTTATCACTGTGCATCCAGTTACATGTTATGATGAGTCAATAAAATCACATTTTCAAATATGGACATTTCCACATTTCATTGTTAGAAACAGATCATCTATCCATTTCCAGGTTTTAAGCAAATCAAAATGTATAAAATTCATAGCCGTATAGGATGTCCTACTGCCCTGGTAGAGATGGATCACTTTGAGAGATTGGGCATTAAAAATGTGCTAGCCACATTGGCTAGTTTAGAACTAGAGTGATTTAGAAATGGACCGGAAGTATCAACGGATGGAGTTGCAATGGCCACTAAAAGTTGAAAGTGTATTAATCTCCATAGATTATCCCCTTCACATTAAAGAGGAAGGCAATTGGTGCACGCAGCAGAAAAGGAGCTGAGACCCCAGCTAATGAAAACATACAACTATACATAAATATTTTGTTTCATTTTACTGAGTGTAAGCTATGCTTACAAAATAATAAAATAGTGTTGGTCCCATGTTTCATGAGCTGAAATTAAATATGCCAGAAATGTTCCATAACCACAAAATGCTTTATTTCTCCCATATTGTGTGCACAAATCCTTGTTAGTGAGCATTACTCATTTGTAGTATGATGGTAATGCTATTGGCATGCTCACTGTGGAAATGTCCAACAAAGCTGTTTCAGGAGAACTGAATGTTGATTTCTCTACCATAAGAGAGGTCCACGTCGTTTTAGGTAAGTTGGCAGTACTAAATGTGAGCACACCAGCCCAGGACCTCCACATCTGGCTTTTTCACTTGCGGGATTGTCCGAGACCAGC
The DNA here is from genome assembly GCA_016801175.1 of Esox masquinongy. Lineage (NCBI taxonomy): Eukaryota > Metazoa > Chordata > Actinopteri > Esociformes > Esocidae > Esox > Esox masquinongy. Next base: position 16,776 of record JACXGI010005030.1, on the reverse strand, counting down.
CCTCAAAGCAGTGATCATGGCTAAATGTTCTTATATAAAGTACTGAGTTAAGGGTCTGAATACTATTTCTGGGGTTTTTCTCTCATAAATTGTCACACATTTCAAAAAACTTGTTTTCACTTTGACATAATGGGTGTTTTGTGTAGATTGATGGCAAAAATGGAAATGCAGTCAATTTTAAATTAACTTTAAAAAACAACCAAATGGTTTGAACACTTTCTGAGGTATATACTTCTTAAATATAGTAAAGACTCCTCACCACTTTGAATAAAAATACCAATTAAATTTGCTAAAATATTAATATAATGAACACTAAACAACTGAATATATTAACTTAGTACACATTTGGAATTGAGTGAAAATACCTTTGAGGGTTAATATCAAAGATAGTAAACATACAATAAATATATATTATATATTTTGTGGTCTCTATGTAGAGAAATCTATGCAGCTCAGTCAGCTATTAGCAAGATCTTCAGCAATGGGACTTCTCTTTGAAGGTTGTGGTTGTCAAGAAGGTAAAAAAGCCAAGGAAACACACTGCCACACTGCACCTGTCTCGCTATGTTGCGTGTTTAGGCCTGCTGAATAACAGAGAAATCCACTTGTGGAAACACCAACAAATGTTATTTCTTGCTTGCATATTTTGCATTCTGACACTTTTGTAATACTTTCTGTAAAGATGTAACACACCAACAACATTTTTGGAATTAATCAAATGAGCTATGTCTACCATTAACTTTGCAGAGACTTAGTGATAGTCAGCATGGACCAAAATAACGAACAAATGATTCCAGCTCATTGTCAAATCCATGATGTAAAGAATTCAGACTCTGGAGGCAAAAGGGTATCCTACTCGATAGGTGTACCTAATAAAGTGGCAAATGAGTGTATATCAGAAGGAGGATAATTATTTTAGATTTGGTTTGTAAGGATTTATTTTTCAATCATTAGGAACTCTTAAGTAATATTTTGTTTGTGTAGGATCAAGATGACATTTTTTATAGCTTTATTTCTGATAAATGACAATAGTTAAAGCAAGCTCCACTACATCTTATTGCATAAATAAAAGGGTAAATACACAATCATTTTTTCATGAATTCAAATACAGCCCATTGATCTGGTGTAAGAATTGTGTTGATTTTGTTGTTGTTGATTTTTTAATAAACAATTGTAGAAAACGGGAACATATAAAGAGAAGCAATACCTTAAAAAAAGTTATCTATTTTGAGCCCTGAATGCAGATTGGCTGAAAGCTGTGGTAAATACCAGTGTTTACCATGGATATGAATAAAAAATACTGTTAACGGTTCTAATTACATTGGTAACCCAATTATAATAGCAATAAATCACTTCAGGGATTATTGGTATATGGCAAATACATGTACCTTGTCAAATCGTGTATCCAGGCACTCTGTGTTGATGTATGCATAAGCACAGCCCTTAGTTGTGGTTTGACAACATACCACAACCTCTTCAGGCTTTTTTGGACATGTTTACCATTTTGCTGATGCTTTTATCCAAAGTGACTTACAATGGCTATTCTCAGGAATGAGACCCAGTATACTGGCATAGCATGGCTCAACCAAGATGGATGAGAATGTTATGCATGCTCTGTGTAGCCTCAATTTCTATGTTTATAGTATTTACAAAGTCTTGGTTCTAATATATGGACAATCATTCTAATAATGGATATTGTTACAATGTTTTGCAACATACAGTATATGAACCTTATCTGTGTTTTGTTACACATCTACATAATGCTCATTAAGGCATTCGAAAGGCATTATATACCAACATTTCACATAACATAAATTCAACGGGAGACCATGAAGTATATCCAGAAGCAGTACACATCTATTGAACAACAAAAACACAAGATATACAAATATATACAAATTCTATAAAAACATTGTGTAAAAGAGGCAGACTCGATATATATAACCAGGCACTAAATAAACTAGGTGGGTGTGAAAGACCACATGAGAAAATACTGAAAGACTAAATCAAAAAAGGAGTGAGACTGAGAAATTTTTGGGCATGTGGGTTTTGGCATTGCTTTTCATTGTTATTGACCCTAGGGCCCAGAGCCAAGGACAGAGCCAGGGAGAGAGGCCTTCATTGTTGTAGGACTGGAGAGCTTACAGTGCACATATAGACTTACTAGCAGAGCACACACAGAAGAGCACAGAGGCATGTGGAGCACACCTGCCATTTCCTTAGCATAGGGATGTGACATAGCCCACAGCTGCAGCCACTCTGAGGACGATGCAGGAAGTCCTACAATGAAAAGAGGCTCACAGTGAATTCACAGGAAAACTCAGAAAAGTAATGTTTAGAGTTGTATGCGTTTTTGTGTGTTTCAGGGAGACCCAGTTTGTGTGAAAATCGCACAAATTGACTGGACACATTTTGTGTGTTTTTTTTTCCTGTTTCAGGGAGAACCTGATTTGTATGAAAATGCATGAATTTAGTTGCAATACAATACTCCAGTACTGGTATGAGAGATGAACATACAGAAGTATACATAAACCTAGGAAAAACAGAACTGAAGCATCCACAGAGCATATTGTAATAGGAAAAGTTAAGCTGTGACACAATGGAAAACTCACTCACTTGAAAAAAGAACACTAATTCAGTCAGCTGCCTCCCACATCTCTAAAGCAATGTGAGAGTCTGGTTCATGGCCACAAAGAGTGTGTGGGTTTCTTTGTGGGTGGAGGAAATGGGCCTGTTAGAGTCCGTCTCCATCTCAATCACAGGAACAGCCCGAGTTATACAAGGAACCCTAGGCAGCCAGTGATTGGCCACCGGGTTGAACAGGAAGCTGGACAGATAAAGGAGTCTCTGTGGTCGCCTTCGGCAGACGGGCCACATAGGAAACAAGGCCTGGGCGGAGAGGGGGCAAGTTCGGCCCCAAACGTTTGGTGGCAATGGGAGAGCAAGGAGGGCATTGACTGAAAGCTGCAAGGCTTGCCAGGCTCTTTTGAGTGAGTGTTTGTGATTGTTTCTTTTGTGAGTTCCACCTAGAGCAGCAGATAAGAAGGACCAAGTTGCAAACTAGGGAATGGTTTTAGTTTCTGATTGGCTAAGGAGATTCGGGCTGTGGGACAATGATGTCCCAAGATGGAACTTTTTGTTTTTGGGGATTGCATTTCATATGGTGAATGTTTTGCATATGCAGAAATATTTGGACACTGAGACAATTTTCATAATTTTGTTTCTGTATGCCACCACAATGGATTTGAAATGAAACAACTGAGATACAATTGGAGTGCAGACTTCCAGCTTTAGTTCAAGTGGTTGAACAAAAATATTGTATGAAACGTTTAGGAATTGCAACCATTTTCACACACAGTCCCCTTACATCAGGGGCTCAAATGTAATTGGATAAATTAACACAATCATAAAAAAAAGCTTTGGATCATGAGCCGTTCCAAGCCTTCTCCTTTTCTTCCCATCATTCTTGTACAGGTTGATCTTAGTTTCATCTGTTCAAAGAATGCTGTTCCAGAACTGGGCTGGCTTTTTTAGATGTTTTTTGGCAAAGTCTAATCTGGCCTTTCTAATCTTGAGGTTTATGAATGGTTTGCACCTTATGGTGAACCCTCTGTATTTTCTCTTGTGAAGTCTTCTCTTTATGGTAGACTTGGATAATGTTATGCCTACCTCCTGGAGAGTGTTCTTCACTTGGCGGGATGTTGTAAAGGGGTATTTCGTTACCATGGAATCCACCACTGTTGTCTTCTGTGGATATCCAGGCCTTTTTGTATTGCAGAGCTCACCAGTGAGTTCTTTTTTCTCCGAATATACCAAACTGTTGATTTGGCCACTCCTAACATTCCTGCTATCTCTCTGATGGATGTTTTTTTTTTTTTGCATAGCCTGTTTCACTTGCATTGAGAGCTCCTTTGACCGCATGTTGTGGGTCAACAGCAATAGCTTCCAAATGCAAATGCCACACCTGGAATAAACTCCAGACCTTTTACCTGCTTTATTGATGAAGAAATAATGAAGGAATTACCCACACCTGTCCATGAAATAGCTTTTGAGTCAATTGTCCAATTACCTTTGGTCCCTTGAAATAGAGAGGGCTACATATTAAAGAGCTGTAATTCCTAAACCCTTCCTCCAGTTTGGATGTGAATACCCTAAAATTAAAGCTGAGAGACTGCACTTTAAGCCCATATTCATTATTTAACTGATACTTGAATATATTTTGGTAAACAGCCAAAATAACAAAACTTGTGTCAATGTCCAATTATTTCCGGAACTAAGTGATTATTTATATACTGTATATACAAGGAACTGTTCGCTTCTTTACATTACAAGAGAGAGAAAAAAACACTATACGTGTGGTGTCTCGAGCTATTGATATCTGCAAGTATACACAACAAAATCATCTCTAGTCTTCTTTGATATATCTCGGGAAAATTTAGCATGATGGAAACAAGCCCTAAGCCCCTGGACTACGCCTCAGGACTACCTGGCATGACGACTCCTAGCTGCACCTGACCAAAGTCCATGTGGTTTTGTTGTTGATCTAGAATCTACCTGAAGACTCCTGCTGACACTGTCCACAGCTCACCTGGTCAGCCCTGTCTTAGGACACCTGGTCAGCCCTGTCTTAGGACATCTGGTCGACCCTGTCTTAGGACACCTGGTCACCCCTGTCTTAGGACATATGGTCAGCCCTTAGGACACCTGGTCACCCCTGTCTTAAGACACCTGGTTGGCCCTTAGGACACCTGGTCACCCCTGTCTTAAGACACCTGGTCACCCCTGTCTTAGGACACCTGGTTGTGCTACCCTGGCTCTGACTCTGGCCAAAGCCCCCCTGTATTTATTGACCCGCCAGTCATTTGAACCTATGAATACATAGGTGAACGATGTGGCCTTAATAGGTAATGTAGTCTTATAATCTCCATTTGGCACAGAGTACTGGTTATCCCTCAGATTCCGGTTTCTTCATAACAATGGATTTTTTCTTAGCCGCTGTGCTTCAAGGTAAAACTTTGTGTTTGGGGAGGCAGCGCCAACTCTGGGGCAGCCTCCCAGTCGGGGTTTTGGAGAAATGGGTACTGGATGTCACAGCTTTGGTGGCTGCTCTGGTATCCTCCATGTCCTGGCTGTCTTCCTCCAGCTAATGTTTCCAGCCTTCTTCATTCCATATTCTTCTACTGACCTCGACCCAGAGTTGCTCCCTGTGAGCCCTCAAATACTTCCCCAGATGAAGTCCCAATAGGAGGAGGAGGAGTGTAAGTGTGGGACTGGCCCAGCTGGTAGCTTCCGGAATCTTTCGGAAGTACCAGCTATTTCTGTTGGGGACGCTGATGCAATGCTAATTTGAGGGGTGTGGGCATGTTCACGACACATTATGCACAAAAGCAGTAAAGGGCAATTTTACTGTAATTTCAAATGATTTTTCATGTTTTTTGGGAAAACCTAAAACTCCATATCAAATTGTTAAATGATCCATGATATCATCATCTTAAAACAATTTTATATGTTACCTTAGTACAAATCAATATTTATTTCCACCCACCGTGTGCGCAGGAGGCAAAAGGTTTGGTTTTCTGGGCCAAGAGAAAAATGACTAAGAGATTAGAATGGGTGCTCATCACTAGGTAAATTAAATGAGAGTGCTAGTCCTTCAGGAATATGTTCTTTTTAGGTTTAATAGAAAGGAAGCTGGAACCTGAACACTGACATCTTCCAAATGACAAAACTATTATTGGGAGCTCATTAGCCCTGACCGCTAAAGGCAGAGACAAAAGATGATCTCAAGAGCCCAAGGATCCTTTTTTAAGCCCTGATGCAACATTTGGTTGACTTTATCATGGCTTTTAGACAGGCTCTTTCTATTATTACCACACATAATGTGTGGTAATTATAGAAAGAGCCTGCCTTGAGAGACAAGCATGTGTTTGCTCCCTCTGACAATAAGACAGACATGATTATAGAGAACTAATCGAAGAGAGAGGGAGTTTGAGTGATGAAAACATGTTTATGACATTCTCAGCATTTTGTTCTCCTCCCAAACCAGTCACTGAGTAATTCTCTCAGAGGGACAAATTTCCCACTTAATTCCTGATATTTATTGCCACTTTGCTAATGCTGAAATAGCCATGTTTGACAAGTGTTAAGAAATTGAATGGGTGTGTTAAACTTGCCCTGCTTAATATATCTGTATGGGACAAAAACCTATGCAACTAACAAGCGTACAGTAAATGTGGTTGGCATGCAGTTGTGAGGTGAGGAACAAAGAAAGAGCAAAAGAACTTGGATCACAATCAATTGATTGAGTTTGATTAAGTGATATTTATTGTCTGCATCCCATTCATTCCTAAACCTGAGATAGCCCTAAGCCATTCTGTAACTGTGTTCAATAAGACAGTAGATAAGCATGCTCCTATAAAACAATGTTGTACTAGAGTCCTTAGTTCACTAAATCACTGTATCTAAAGTTTTACATAAGAGTTTATGCTCAGGGGCAAGGCTAGAAGTACAGATTGGAAAACTGCCAAATTGTTGAATACATTCTATTCCTCTTTCCTTATGTCACATTGGCGACAAATAGCCGAGCTCCTCATTCACGTTTGCAGTGACGGGCTGTCTTCACTCTTATCCCCAGTGATGTGTTGTGTGGTGCTTGGTCACTGCCTTGGTGCCCTCATGGTGTAACTACTGTGGTCTGGATCTCTCTGGAGGTGATGGTACATACCCATTAACTATAACTATTGATAATAACAATAAGGGGTTAAATTGGGATTTAGCCAGTGCAGGATCCCTACTTTCTACTTTCCGGTTGTATCTTAAATTAAACTGCCAGGCAGTGGAAGTATGGGAGCTCCTGCTGGCTCCCGCCTAATTTAACCCCTGATGAAAATCCCTTATTTATTAAAAGAATACTCAAAAGAAGCAACATCCACCCGTGAATGGTAACAAGAGGAAGGAGAGGAACATACAGAATCAGAAAATGCAGAGCACCCTATATAGTGTCACTGCGTTTATAGATGTTTGTGCCCCAAGAGAACAGTTGTATGTGCAATTATTGTGTAGACAACAAATATTTAGAGAGGCATTTCAGGTTTTCTAAAAAAATGTCCTCCCGTTTGTAAATGAAGTTTTGTTATTTCTTATTAAATGAAGTATGATTCATTTTTTCAGAAATACACAGGAGCAATACAAGAACCTGTGTTTGAAAGTTATTCAACAAATGAACCTGTGTTTGTAAGTTATTCAACAAATTAAAGTAGAATTACTGAAAAATTATATCATTAATTAATTGAATCACCATTTTATCTCTGCAGACTTTCTCAGTGAAAGAATGACTAAGTGTACTATGAGTGTCTTTTGACTGGAAACTCTCATTGAATGTTTCTGTGAAAAATTGGTCAGAGTTCTTTCTTTTTACAATACTGAGCTCATGCTTTAGCAATATTTGACATTAAAAAAATCTTCTTCTAGATTTTTTGAATTTGCGGCTTCGCTCTTTTCATTGCTCAACAACTCACATCTTATATTCAACATAAGTGCCTGGAAATATTCCTAACATATGGAAAGCAGCTACGGCTCTGCCTAAAACCCTGGATGCATTCTTGGTGACGCCCAAAGCCGTAGCTATGCCCGATGAGAGGCCCAACAGCCTGACCACTCTCCACAAGAGGCCCAGAACCCCAGCCTGTATCCATTTAAACCTGTATCCATTCCCTGTGTCTCCTCCCATCACAATATTTGGCCAGAATCTATAAAAACATTTTGATTGGTTTTCATTGCAACACACTGCACTTCATCAAACTTGCTTCCTGGCTTGTGGCATTCTTTGTTGTTATCTCAACAAACATTCTTTTTTTATTGTATTTTGAATTTTTGTATAGCTTTTCAATGGTGCTTTGTTTGCTTTCCAAATCTGGCATAATAAGACGTTTGATATACAGGTGACTTCTAAGTTCAGTTTCATTTACCTGGCTGGCTAGGTTTTTTTGCTTTGTTTTTAAAGAGATTTCTAACATGTTATGTTACATTTTTGTGCTATTTTACTATTACAGCAATGGTGTGAGGGCTTCTATTGCTGTAATAGTTATCTGCTTTCACTAGCAAAGCTGATGGAAATCATTCCCATAGCCCACAGATGGTGGCACTGCCCAGTGGCTCAGAGAAATGCCGACCCCTTCACTACCCACAGGGCTTGTGTTTATATGAGCATCGTGAAAACCCCTACCTTCCACAGCCCCTTGCCGACTGAATGCGTTGAATGCAGAGAGTCTGACATGTTACCAACAATTTGGTCCTTTGTGTTGTACAGCTGCTTGTGGCTACCACTGCGCAGTAGAGTGGCAGGTCCCCGTTAGGCTGACGTGAGGCTGTTTACTTTGTGTTAGGAACACCCTGGGCAATAAGGGCCGGTTTCACAGACACAGATTAAGTCTTGTCTAGGACTAACAAAAATCAAGGTGAATGGAGTTTTGTAATTAAATAATATGTATGGATAAAAGACTATGAAGTGAAGAGCCATCTGACGTAACAAACTGGTCCAATAATGTGTATTACGATCAAAAACACTTTTGGACCATTTGCCCTTGACTTTCTATGTTTCCTGTTAAAGGGTGATTTCTCCAATATGTTTCCTCATACTGTATGTTTTATCCATTACAGGAAATTGTCTGCCGATTGGTGAGACTAGTGAAAATGTTCAGCCCCTGATTGTATTCACATGAAGATGTGTGGCTGTATTTTATTTACATTGTTTTGGACAAGGTGAAGTGATGTTAATTTGATGTCACAGAGGTGTGGGAGGTTTCTTTTAAATACAAAGAGGAAGTGTATCTCTTTGAGCATTCTTTAATAGAACTCCTGGAATTACATTCCAGAGCAGGACCGGAAACTGGGACAGATGAAGGCTCCACCCCCGGAGCAAGACTTGGCGCCGGAGTGGAGGGAGGAGGTGGCAAGGAGGTGGCAGGGCCTCGTCAGACCACCACTCTGGAGGTGGTAGGGGCAGTGACTAATCGTCCCACCCCTCCAAGGGTGGTACTGGAGGCTCAGGGCAGTGGACCAGCACTGGAGCCCTGGTGCGGGGAACTGGCACTGGAGCCCTGGTGCGGGGTACTGGCACTGGAGCCCTAGTGTGGGGAACTGGCAGTGGGGCCCTGGTGTGGGGAACTGGCACTGGGGCCCTGGTGTGGGGAACTGGCACAGGGGCCCTGGTGTGGGGAACTGGCACTGGGGCCCTGGTGTGGGGAACTGGCACTGGAGCCCTGGTATGGGGAACTGGCACTGGAGGCCTGGTGTGGGGAACTGGCACTGGAGCCCTGGTGTGGGGAACTGGCACTGGGGCCCTGGTGCGGGGAACTGGCACTGGGGGTACCGGACAGGGGAACAATGCAGGGGGCTCCGGGCTGAGGATCGGCGCAGGAGCCCTGGTGTGTGGAGCCAGGACCGATGGCACCCAGTCCCCAAGTGTAGGAGGCGGAAGCGTCTCTCCTTCCTCCTCCCAAGAGCCCCTACGAGTGTGGCGGCAGGGGCTCTACCTCCCACCCCCCCGAAGGCCCCCATAGAAAAAAAATTAATTAGGGGTCTTCTGGGCTTGTCGCTGGGCCTGCCTCCAGGAATGCCGACGTGGTGTCTGCCGGCATCACTGCTGCCCTGGATCCTGGGATGGATCCTGGGCTAGACCACAGAGGTACTCCTCATCAGTGAAAAGCTCCTTACATTTGAGGGGCTCCCCCATGGTCCATCTCTGCTTGGTCTTGGTGAGTTGGTGGATCATTCTGTCACAGTGAAGGCAGGGCAGGACATGACGTGCAGAGCAATGGAAGGTAGTCATTCCTTTTGTTGATACTCACGTCAAACATAAACAACAAAAGAAGAGGTACACCATGAACTAAAGTAAACAATGATCCACAAACTAATCCAAAAGGGCAATTGAAATAGGGCCCCCAATTAGAGGCAACATGGGGAAGCTGCCTCTAATTGGGGCCAATGCCTAGAGGCACCTCTGCAGTCAGGCCCTGACTGTAGCCTCAAGGTGCATAGAGATGCTTAGAGGCCCCCAGCCAGGTCCTGAAAGGACTATCCGTTGGTTTTCATTGATACATTATAACACATTCCTCATAAAATTACTTACATCTTTGATTTAACCTTTCTTCAATGTAGCCTAATTGTCTTGTAAATGTATGAGCATATTGTTCTGTATCAAACTTTGTATCCCTGACATTTAAGTACAGACATGTTATACATTATGGAGTGGAATTTATTTAGGTGGATTACAAGGGGTTAATAGTTTAGTCACAAAGACTGAACATTTGTCACCACCTTCTGCAAGCATGATTACTATGACATTGTTCTTTCACTTGTGGTATATGATTAATATTACGTGATTACTAAAACAATTAAAAATATATATGTTAAGAGATCATTGATCACTGCTTTTCTCAGGTCTTGCATTTTGTTAGTTGTGACTTCATCATAGGGGAGGTTTATTGTTGTACCTTATCACATTACAGGCTGGTGGAATGAGACATTTTCTGGTACCGAACAGAGTCTATTATATTTTATCTACAAACAAGCATATGTGGAAAAAAACTGTAATGTGGAATGTTATCTTTGGATTGTTATTATTTGTTCAGAGTAAATCCCTAGATTTTCTCTCTCACACATATTACACATCAGTTGTTGAATTAAGTATTTCTTCACAAATGTGTGCTTTTTTACATAATAGCTGCTACTAATGTAATAATTCTGACCAAAAACTAATATGATATATATAATACCATATTATATAAAATTGAAGTTAGCTAGCTGAAATGTTTTTAAAACAGTTTGCAAACTAACTGAAACTTAACTAAATTGGAAAAATGGACTTTAAATTGGAAAAAAAAAACACTTTATACTTTCCCTTAGGGAAAGAAGATTATTTACATATACTATATTTGTGATTGGGTACAATAACTAAACTAAGCTAGAGGCCTTTATAAGTTATGTTCTTCAGGAATGTCATTATAGGTACAAAAAATTGTTGTAGAAACTCTAGATTGGTCCTTCAAGGAAAACAAATAGCAAGGCCTGTGTACATTGATATTTGTTTCAGTTGTACTACATGGTGCATTTTTGAAAGTAAATCTACATCTACTCTGGTATAACTGAGTGCACTCGTATTCCTGAGTGCATTTATTGTATCCTCCGAATAACTGAAGGAAGTTTCATCTACCATGATGAACAGAAACTTGTTACTAGGCTACAACAATTTGTACCTACAGTTACAATGCCACACTGTTAAATGCTGTTGGACCTGGATCATCAATGCCCCCGCCCCCTTCTCCCGGGGTGCTGCCATGTGTGTTTCATTCCTCTTCTGAGTGGCAGACACACCTACGTTCCATTTTTGTTTTGTTACTTTAGCTAGCTATCTTCCACAGCTCAGATCTTTAGATAAAGAGCCAGCAAGATCTGACGTCACGCTCCCATGGTTGCAGATTGGTCGATCCTACGAATGCATTATGGAATCATAAAATGGATGCAGATTTATGTCACTTAAATAAGTATATAGCAAGTCAACCACAACAAAAATCAGATTTCTTTTTGGGCCCCTCTGATTGGCTCTGATGGGTGCGAGCACCCATCCATTTAACACCCATCCGCTTCTGCAACCTCCTAAAGTATGAAGAATCTTCAGAACATTCCTCTTGTCTACAGTAAGGTTTTCATGCTGACATCAAGTTACAGTACCCTCCAGGATTATTAGTACCCATGGTAAAGTTAAACAAATATGTCTATATTGAATCTTTAATTGAAGTACAATTGTTCAAAGAAAACACTAATTCATAATAAAGAAATGCATATTTTTCTCCCAGGGTCTTTGGTCAGGGTCTGAGTTTATGGAGAATCAAGGGAGGGTAATGAACATTTTGTGAATATAATGACTTTTGATTTAATGCTATTCTACTCCGTGTCTTTTTCGCTCACTCTCCTTTTGTACTTTTTACAATTATTTTACCCTGTCTATTTGTCCCTTTTTCTCATTTCTCTATGTCTATCCCTCCTGTCTGTTATCTTTTCTTTCTCATCTCTCTTCACAACTCTTTGTTTCTGTGTCCAATGTGTCCTATCTTCTCCTCTTCCCTTCTTCAATTTTTCTCTTTGCCTTCACTCCCTATTGTGCATACTGAGGCAGGACTGTTGCTGAGACAGATTTTGCAGAAGAAATGTTATGAAACACTTCAGCACATCATCATCCTTACAGGAATCCCTCTTTCATTAATGCTCCAAACTACTAAACACACATTCATGCACGCATGCACGCACACACACACACCTCCTTCAGATGTCTAACCCAGACAAGCTAAATACATTAAAAATAGATTTTGAACCACTTGTAGTGTTGCCATGACAACCTAAGTATATATAGGATATAAATTGTGGAAACATACACCTAAGTATCAGAGGTAAATGTTGTCTGTTGTTGAGTGAAGTCTATTATTGATGCAAGAAAGAAACATACTCATTTGACTTTTATGGTGACATAATCCCCCCCAAAATAATATTTGCGCCATTTGTCCTCAAAGTCTGCCAAATTAGTAAATATGTCACAAGCTATACAGGTTTTAAAGAAAAGGAATAGCAGGAAAATAGAAGGAAATACAAGGAGAGAAAAGTACAAGTCATGTAAAATGCACAGCACTAGGAGAGGATGGTAATAAATGTCAGTGAACTGGCTTCATGCCTATTTCCAATGTCAAATTAACTTTATAAAGCAGTTGTCACAGTGCTTTTACAGATACCCAACCTGAAACCACAAAGTGCAAGCAAAAACAGAGTTGATGCACAGTGGCTAGGACAAAATGCCTAATAAGTTTGGAACTAAGGAAGCAACATAGCAAGGAACCAAACTCTGAGGTGTGGCCAGTCATGCTCAGCCATGCTGAGTAAAGATTATAAGAGCACAGGTGCAACTCAAAAAATTTGAATATCGTGGAAAAGTTCATTTTTTTTCGTAATTCAAATCAAAAAGTGACACCTTCATATATTCTAGATTCATTACATATAATGTGAAACATTTCAAGCCTTTTTTGTTTCAATCTTGATGATAATGGCTTACAGCTCATGGAAATCAAAATCCAATTTGTCAAAATATTAGAATAAAAATGTATAATACAGAAATTAGAGCTCTTCTCAGGTTGGCATTTCTGTATTGTATTGTATTGTACATTTTTATTCTAATATTTTGAGATACTGGATTTTTGATTTCCATGAGCTGTAAGCTGTAATCATCAAGATTGAAACAAAAAAGTCTTGAAATGGCCACGCTATTTGTTTTTGTAGGACACAAGGAAAGTTAGAGCAATCCTTGGATTCAAAAAGACAACTGAGCATACTTCTCAGATTAACCCATGGCCCTTATCACATGAACTACTGCAACGTAAACAATTGGGATTATGTATAGTCTTCCTTTACATTGTGGATGAGGGTGCTGTTATGCTAAGAAATAAAAAAGCAATATAACAAGCTAATACAGTAATAGAACATGAGGTTCAATAAGATACATTTACACTGAAAATCAAGAGAAAGCCCTTTATTACATTATAGACATTTAAGTGAGTCCAACATGTCAATAGAATGCCAACAATTTCCTTGTGAAATATATGCTAAATGCTAAACATTTATTTCAGATAATTTACTATACTCGAGTGCCATTCAAAATGTTATGAGGTTGCTCAGAATATGTCATATTGGGATTTGGACTGCTTGATTTCTGTCCTTTTGAAGTCCAACCCATGAAGCCACCTGCCAGTGTTGTTTCAGTTCCAGTCCTCAGAGACAAGACAATGAATGCTAGGAACCCTTTCGCGTTCCGCTTGTGATCCCGCTACGTCAGTGTTGTTACATAACCAGCAATACTGCAAGTGCTCTGGCTATCTAGATATTGTGTTTGCTGAGCTATTAATACTGTTATTCAGGGGTGGATGGGCTTAATGTGGGGACCAGACTACATATTGGCAGCAGCTCAATCTAAGCTGGTAGGTTTAAGTTATGCTGGACATTAACTGATGCTTGGTACATTGCACTCCTATTGAAACATCAGAAATAATAAAGTTGTAGTAAACTTTGCAGTTCATGGTACTCACTATTTAATTGGGGTTAAAGTTTAATCCCATGCTTTTGCATGATCTTGTGAGCAGTCATGTCCTCAACTCATCTATTTTTTCTTCTTCAAAAAGCTGCATGGCCTTTCTATCACTTTAACATCTGTTTAAGCACACAGAGAAAAAATAATTCCAGTCACTAATTACTGACATCAAGTTCTAAGATTTTTACATACCCCATCTATTGTTGTTGATCCCTTACATGTGTCTTTGTCACACCCTGATGTGTTTCACCTGTTGTCATGTCTCCATCCCCCACCAGGTGTTCCCTCTGTTCTGGCAGTTGTCATTTCGTCTTGTCCAGTACAGTCGTTTTCAGCGTTCCTTATTCCCAGTGTTCTCCCCATTGCCCTTTTCGTCTGTCTGTCTTCCCGGTTTTTGATCTCTGCCTGTTTGTTTCCCTGACCAACGCGCCTGTCTGCCCCAGTGCACCTCTGCCATTCTGCTCTGTTGCCAACCTTTGCACACTCACTGACTACGAGACTGTTTTTCCCTGAACCTGTTATTAAACATATTATACGGAACCTATCCTGCCTTTGTGTCCGCATTTGGGCCCACTGTTCTACCTTGTGTCAGTCTTCTCATTGTGCTTCACAACTTGAACATTCAATCCTGCCTTTCAATTCTCTTGTTGGTTTTTCACACACACTCACACAAACACACATCATTTGTTGAGGTAACCAGGATAATTTTGGGAAAAACAAACTATTATTTGATCAGCTTTTTAGTTAAAAAAAATGTATTATTTTACTAATACAAATATATTTGATAATTTTTATTGTATATATCTTTCCATAATTGTTTTTATTTTAATACACAAACATACAAGTGATTTGTAGTTATTTAAACCTTTATTGCAATTCTTGTAAACACTAAGTACTTCAAGAATATGTCATGCTGTCTGATTTTGAATCAAAAAGACAATATTATGTTTTAACAAGATGTCCAGTCCATGGGGATGAGAAGCATCCCCACAGCAAAATGCTGCCACCACCATATTTTACTGTAGGGATGGTTTGTTTTAAGCCTTGGGCAGTGTTTGTTTTGCACAATATATGTTTTGAATTTTGGCCAAAAATCTCTTTAGTCTCATCTGACCACCAAACCTTTTCCCACATTGAGGCTAGATCACTCTCATGCTTCCAGATGGCATTTTTAGAATGCCATTTAGAATTGCCATTTGTACCCACACAACTATTTATCCCAGTTGTAACATACACAACACTTAATAGTTGCATTTTCTCTGCCCTCCTCTGTTTTCCCTTATTGCACATTTAGTATTGCCGTTTGTACTGCATTTACCTTCATTGCACATTTATACATTCCACTTGTAATATACATATACTTAATACATTTTCTGCCCTCTTCTATTTGCACTTCTGGTTTGATGATAACTGCATTTTCTGAAATGTTGACAATAAAGTTGAATCTAATCTAATCTAATCTAATCTAATCTAATCTAATGCTTTCAGATATAAATTTTTGATTTACGGCTTATCTCTTGCCACCATCCAAATAATGCCCGTTTTATGCAGAGCTTTATTTATGGTTGACTTGCGCACCGTTACTCCACTTTGTAACTTGATTTTGAAAAGTGCTCAATGAATAAAGATTTTCATTATTATCATATTATTACTTCTAATTATAAGGTACCAATGCCCTCATTAGGGCAATTTCTCTTCCATCTGTGCAAACTGGGAGCTTCCACAACCCTAATGCAAGCAAAATATTTAAAAAATATTTATTTTTTATTTTTTGCAAATATGTCTTGACATAAAAAAGTGTTTTAAAATAAAATACCAAACAGAACACAATCTAAGTATACCATGAAATATGTCTGTAAATATAAAACCTGTTTGCGCTATAAACAAGTAGGCTAAGTCTAGAGTCTTCAGCGGTGGTTTTCTGAAATGTTTTGTCACATATTCAAACATCTGGAACAAATGATTGGAGTTCAACTCATAGCTCCAAACTTTTGCTGGGTTTTTGCTATTTTATGCCCACACTTCGCACTATCAACGGAAATGTATGCTTGCCGCTAACTGGTAAAAGTGGATGGTCATCAGTTGCACTATACTAAAAATTATTCGGGATCTCCCATGACGTCCCCAAACCAATCTGCAAAAATATTGGAAAGCACAGTTCCTTGTTGGAAAATTACGGAAGAGTTAAAGAAAATTATTAAAAGTATTATTGTTACGTATTAGGGCTGTCAAAGTTAATACTTTAATGTGCAATTAATTTAAAATACTTAACGCCATAAAAACATTTGTTTTGCTGTTACTTGTTGCTGTTCATTTGTTTTCACTTATCAACAGATACTTTTCAGTTGCTAATCAACAGATAGTTTGTTGTTTTTTGATAGTATTACTATCTGTAGAACATCTACTGATAGAAATTGGGACTCTCAAAATAAGTGTAACCTAACTTTGCTAATGCATAGCAAGGACTTGTAGGAGTTGTGAATATAAATAGAGAGCATGTAGTTCTTTAAATATTTGGAGTGAGAAGGCAATGCAATAAAGCAGCAGATAACCGCAGATGTAAGCACAGAAATGCACACCCATGTAATCACACACACACACACACACAAACACACACACACACACACACACACACACACACACACACA